>BCLG01001501.1:0-36644 GCA_001602295.1 Zoysia matrella | reverse complement strand
GGCTCCGCTGCGCGCACAGGTGGCAGCGCGCGGTCGGGCGGCGTGGCTGGGCGCGCGGCTATGGGTGCCGCGAATCTCGCCTCCCCATCGCCTTGGCCTGCTTCGCCTCAGCTCCCATCCCAAGCCCCTTCGGTGCACCGCAGCTTCTCCCTGTTCCCCTCACCTTGGCTTGCTTCCCTCGTTGACAGATCAATGTCGAGAACAAGTAGCAGCAGCTAGTTCAATGGGAAGTTGCTGTCCATCATCGAATGTTCAAGATGCCACATCCCCATCATCAGGCTAGTGAGCAAACAGGTTGAAACCTACGAGAAGGTGTTCTACAAGTGCGAAAATAACACACGAGTTTCCTGTAGATTCTTAGATGCCGTCACAGCAGTTTAATTTCATTTATGTTGGATTTCAGGATGATTCAAGGTCATGCAACTTTTTCAAATCCGAAGAGGAGTATGAACGATACTTGCAGTGTCAAAATCGTTTGGTACATAGGGAAGATAGTGCTGAGAAACACAGGGTTAGATGTTGCAGCAGTGCAGAAATTGAGCCAAAATTTAGTGGATTTGAAGCAAGAGATTTTACTGCTGAAGCAGCTGCTTGGGGAGCTCAAGTCAGAGGTGGTCGCAAGGAAAAATATTGTTGTTGACAATGTGTGTTTAGTAGCTGCATGTGTAGGTTGCATATTTGGATCTTTGTAGCCTGTGTCTTAAAGCAAAATTAAGCTTCCAGTGTCGTAATGTGGTCAAGTTCAGAATTAAGTATGTAATGTATCTTTTTGGTCCTTCAAGAACTCCTTTAATCCAGTATTTGCAAGGGCATGTTTGTGTTGTTTGTAAATTGTTTGCAAAATGTCTAAATTATAGGGGAGATGTTGTCAAAATTTGAAGAAAATTTAAAATATATTCAAACTATTTCAAAATGTCCACTTCAATTTTACAAAACATGGTCATTTCTGCAAATGAATCAACAAAACAAAGTTAATTGTGAAAAGGCCAATACGATTTTTTTATATAGTACTTAACACCGTCAAATGGTTCTAACGCAGTAGGATCAATCTCAACATTTATTTTGAAAAATTAGAGTCAAATCTGTAAACTCTGAAAACCAGAACCAAACTTGCACTAGCTTCACAAACAGGGTCACTCTTTCCGAATACACCAGACCATGAGGCACCTACATGCAAATAGTATACATGTGGTGTTTTTTTAGTGCACAAAAGCTAAATACTAACAGAGCTGCATCAGATGATGAGATTCGCTTAGTACGACAGGAAAGTGACATGTGGCTCTAAATGTAAATCGGACTTGTATGTCATTGAGTCGAATGCACTGGGCAGTACGTCAAACGATCTGTTTCCGCATCGGAAGGGGCAGAGTGACTTATCAGGGTTGAAAATGCAAGCAGACTACCGAGCTGTACAAAAGAATGTCTTAACCCTTCTTAATGTACCATTAGCTGCCCTGCATGTTCAAAGTACATCTGTTTCTTGTCCTGTTGACCTTTTAACTGTGGGCCGTGGTGTCTGTGTATTTTAATACACTACGCACTAATCTACTACTAGTACTAGTAGTTGCTTGGAATCATCAGCCAGTGTTGAGAAGCGCCACCTCATTTTAAAATGGCAGGAGATGCGCTAATATTACATCTGTTTTAAAATATAAGTATTTTTAAGTTTGAATAAAGTCAAATTTTTATTAATAATATCTAAAAAATTACATAATTTTTTATGAAAGCTTATTTCATAATAAATTTAAAAAAATATAATTTTTATATGATAAAGCATTATTAGTTATATATTATTAGTAGTTAAAGTGATAAAAGTTTGACTTTAACTGAACTTAAAAATATTTTTATTTAGAACGGAGAGAGTATATTTCTTAAGATACTGAACCTCGTGAAGAACTGTGATCACTGCTTTAATCAATGGTGAACGGTAAACTATAGGCTGCCGGATTTAAAAATGGTACTGAGGCCACATGTGTCATCTGGTACGTTTTGAATTTGCGGACCCTGTCAGTCTGTTTGAAAGTTTAGGGGTCTTTGGAACGTATGAAAAACATAGAAAAACTATAGGAATCCAAATCCTACAGGATTTATCACTATTCTCATGCCTTTGTTTCATAGGAATCGAGACCTGTTTGAAACGAAGAAATAAAAAACATAGAAATAAATAAAAAAACACAGAAATTTGAAAAGTGAGAAAACTGTAGAAATCTAAAACAGAGTGATAGAAAACAAATGTGTTTGAAATACAGAATAGAAACATAGGAATAGAATGTTAATTCAACTTTTTAGTAAGTATATTATCAGTAATAAATGTCATTAAATTGTATTAGTAACCTGCTGCCATTCTTAACTTTCTACTTTCACGTATTCCTTTGTGAACAGCAACTCTTTCACAAACTTTAACTGAGGCTACGGCTACGGTCATATTCAAAATATTGATTTTTTTACTACTAGCTAGAGACATGTTAGCGTGTTATGCCTGCTCAACGGGGGTTGTTGTCTCGGACTTCGTGAAGGAAGAGAAAACCAGAGATTGGAAAGGATGTTTCAATTCCTTTGAAACGAGCATCCAGCCACAGTATTTCAGAGGAAAGGAACAGACGTGTTTCCTTCATCCCAAACGCAGCTCTTTCGTTCCTTTCCTCCATTTCTAATTTCCTATGATTTCCTTTGAAAATACTCCATTCCAAACGCCCCAAGCAAAGGAATTACATAGGAAAGTTTCCTTTGGGGTGGATTTCAAAGGAAATAGTACAGAAAAAAAGAATCCACTCTGAGCTCTTTTTTTCTTCCCAGCGAGTGACTGAAGATGGTTAACGCTAATCCAATGCATTGTTTTGCCTCTGGACTGAGCAACGTTGATGCTCCTTGCTTGACGAAGAGCACGTGGAACGCATAGGCTCCAGAGTGAACCACGCCATCTAACACCAACTTTGGAAAAATGATAATACCTGAATTTTTTTTCTAATGACAGATTAATTATGTGAAATACATTGTTAATTTAAACCTTCATCTTTAAAATTCCTATATTTTTCTTATGCTTATATTTTTTATTCCTCTGTTTTGCATACGCTATCATATCTCATTCATATATTTTCTTTATTCTTTCATTTTTTTATTCCTGTATTCTAAAAAGGCCCTTAAAAAGGATTTTGGGAGCGCAGTCATCTATGGGCTAGCTTCAAGGAGAGGGGGCGGGGGGATATACGGATATTCTAATTGCAATATGAATTTTTAGATCTGCTATGTTTTGCTTTTCTTAGGTCGTACCATGAGTTCATAATTGCAGCTTAACTAACGATGCTATACCAACAAACAACGAGGACTACTACAGTTTTTGGGAACAAACGACTCAGTGCCCGGCGTCGGCAGTCCTGCAAGGCAGGCAGGTGATCAACCACAATCCTATGTCGACCTAGTACTTTATGAAAAAAAGCTAGGAAGAGGTGAAACGTTGCGATCTCATGGACACATAATTACAACCTAAATTAAGCATGCACTTATACAGTCCTGAGATTTTATAAATGCATCTGGTGCCATAATGTTTGTAGACATGAGTTGCTAAACCGATCAACGAATCACTTCACTTGTATAGTTGTATACCACTCTGTCCATTTATGCTAGCATTTGAAGCTTGGACGGAGTAGTAATCATCTCTTGGACAAAAAGGGACGCTCATCCAGGGCTTGGTTTACTACAACGGTGAGACAGTTCCAATCTACTCCATCTGTTTTAACATATAAACATTTTTAGCTATGTTTTAAGATGTTTAAATTCAAGATCAACTAAAGATATTGTAAACATGTTTTATGACTAGAAATGTATTGTTCCATTATCTAAAAATGACTAGAAATGTAACGACAGAGTACTAGATATATTCACATAATCATATGATTTCTAACATTACTTTTGTTCACCTACAAGAGGGATGGGAAATTCGCATCAATGTGGCGCCAACAGCACCATTGCTCTCTCTCTCTCTCTCTCTCTCTCTCTGATTCTTGGTTCTGGCCATAGTTTTGAAGAAATTTGAAGAAAAGCAAAGAAAAGATGTACAAGGCCTTAATTTTGGCCATAATTATTAATTGCAGATTAAATGGTAAGCTCCCATAATCACATTCGGGCTTAACCGAAATTTTGAAATTAAGCCACTAATCTCTCCAAAATACCCCCAAACTTTCTCGTTTTAGCAGCTTCTCCATTCCGCCAGCGTCAGTAGAAGCCACAAAGCAGTGAGAGGTCAGTCCTCCACCACCAAACGCGCAGCTCTCCCCTCTCTGCAGTCCTCTCTTCTTCCACTCCGCTCCGCGCCTCCGCTCTCCCCCCGGCGCAAGCACGCGCGCACGCTCATCGGCCTCGGCAGCGCGCCGGCGAGATCCGGTCCTCCGTAGAACAATCGGGCGGACGCCGCCACGCAGCTGGCCGCGATCTTGTCGCGGCGGGAGCTGCATTGGCGCCCTTCCCGACCGTTCGGCGTTTCTTGTGGGGGTTGCATCGGGGGGGAGGAGCTCGTGTCCGGGATCCGCCAGATCATAGCTCGGCTGCGGCGGCGGCAGTGGTGGACAGTACCATGGAGGCCGACGCGCCGCTCGACTACGCGCTCTTCCAGCTCTCCCCCCGGCGCCAGCGGTGAGGACGCACGCTGCTGGGGGAGGAAAATTTCACCTTTTTGATGGGTTCGCGCCGTTCCTTTGCGCTAAATGCGGCCCATTTTGGTCCCTGTGCAGATGCGAGCTGGTGGTGTCGGGCAATGGGCGGACGGAGAAGATCGCGTCGGGGTCGGTGAAGCCGTTCGTGGCGCACTTGCGGGCTGCGGAGGAGCAGGCGGCGGCGCAGCCGCCACCGCCGGCCATCCGGTTGCAGCTGGAGCGGCGCGCCGCCTGGTTCAGCAAGGGCACCCTCGAGAGGTCTGTTGATGACTCGATGTGTCCGGCAGTTTCGGGTCTCCGGTTTGATTTTGAACCCGCTCGCGCTTGCAGGTTCGTGCGGTTCGTGAGCACGCCAGAGGTACTGGAGATGTCGAACACCTTCGATTTGGAGATGTCGCAGCTGGAGGGGGCCAGGAAGATTTACGCGCAGGGTGTAAGTGCCAATTAGTCGTTCCGTTGCTGAAGTGTGGTTTGTCTGTTTGTTGTTTGACGTGCTAGCAGATTTCTAAATACTGTTTACCTTTTTCAGGGTGCTGAAGATTCTACCTCGGGTGGACATGGTATGTTTTATCTTGGATTGCCGATTTAATATGAACTTATTATTGGATGCTGTTAGATGAAAATATCTATTTTCATGACTCCTTAGGTTTATCCACAATTTTTTTAATGTGGAAAATTTAGTCCATGTTCACTTAGGTGACTCGAGGGTTAATTAATTGTAAGAACAGAAGGCGAAAAGAGGATATATTTGATTGTATTCATATGTGATTACTATCGGATAATTTATCTCCATAAAACTTTTAAGCACTCTTGATTAATAAGAATATGAATTCAACACACAAATCTCGGAAGCAATAGTTGAAAGAAATTAATATAGTAATTAATTGCTGCTGCTGTTTGTAGTATTTGTGAGATTTCTATTGATGTGGCATTTTTGGTTATTATGACCTTGTACATGCTGGTTCTGAATGTGATTTGTTGAATGCCTATGCTTTCTGTCAGCTGAAGGTACAGCCTCAGCAGCAGCAGCAGATATTACAAAGTAAGCTCCTTTCTAACAATCTAATGTGTGTTGTTATTCATTTACTTTTCCATTTCAGATTAATATAGCTTCTGAGTTAAACGTAACCCATCCAATCATTTGAACATGATGCACAGAACTTAAGCATTTTACCTACGTCTTGTTTCTTCGCTCTGGTTTTAGTATTCCTCCATGTTAACTGCTATTACGAGTTCTCAGTAAATCATTCTATATCTATCTAGTTGTAAACTTTTAGATTTTTTTTAATAATTGACTTAGTTTTAAGTGAATATCCATCGTAACTGTATCTTGGAAATAGGTTTAATGGACGTTAAAGTGCCTTGTACTGTGTTTAGAGGTGGTTTAGGCCATCAATGTGTTTAGAGGTGCCTTCTTCTGTTTATGTAAGCCTGTATCTCATAGGGGCCTAGGCTGAACTAGTTTTGGCTATGGGTTATTATATGCATATCAAGAAACGTGTCTTATTTTTAACAAATGCTCTTGAATCTTTGTCTCTTGGCTGCATTGTGTGCCATGGTTCGTTTCATGGAAAGTGATTAGTAGAAATATCTTAGTTGTTTGTAATTGACGTGCTTTATAAATATTTGAACAATTACCTCTGGTGAAATGCCATTGCTATCTTTAAAATTAGTTTTTGACATTAACTCTTGTGCAGGAAAGAACTTCTTAGGGCAATTGATGTTCGTCTGAGTGCTCTTAAACAAGATCTGGCCACAGCTTGTTCCCGGGCATCCTCTGCAGGCTTCAATCCTTACAGTGTTTCAGAGCTGCTTCTTTTTGCAAACCATTTTGGTGCAAATCGGCTGAGGTAATGCTCATTGCTCAAACTAGATAATCTCATAATTTAATATAGAATAATGACTAATATTGTTCTGTAGTCCCTGAACCATTTGGTTCCACTAAAAGTTTATGGAATATACCAGGAGCTGCAAATTTATCATAAACTATATTCCGTAACATGCAATAGATAGGCTGTACAGGTTTACATATTCCAATAACTGCATGCTGTGTCGAGAAAAATATCTTTTCGAATTTATTTATTTTTAATGAAATAACATTACATTGCACAGAAGATTGTACTTGGTTCATTTTCAAACAGTATCATATAGTCCAGAAAATAACATGCCAGATTCATAGGAGAAAATATGAACATATAAACTTCAGAATTAGCTGGCCATGTTTGCATGGAAAAAGGTTTCTTTGTGTTGAGAATTTGTATGGCAGTGAAATCTGTTCGATTTGTATATGACCTCATGTTATGTCAATTATGCTTTATGGTGGCAGCACTTAAGTATTCTTCCTTCACATCTTTCACTTATTGTTCTTTTATTGCATCTTCTGCTGAATCATGTTTACAAATATTTATATCTATAACAACTTAAACTTGTTCTATCCAGTGAAGCATGTACCAAATTCATGTCACTTTGCCAGCGGCGTCGTGACATCAGTCCTCAAAATGCACCAGCAGCAGTTTCATCACACTGGAAGTGCTTTGATGATGAGAATGTTCGTGGTTCCTCCAGTTCAGATATGTCTATAGATGAGCCACAGGTTGATCTTGGTGGATCCAGCGACAAATCTAATGTTGGTGGAAGTGACTCTCAGGTCCACAGACTAAGCAAGAGCCAAGGTTTAGTACATGCTGCAGCCGACCCTGTCACAGAACAGCAACATAAACCAACTATGCAACAGGCAGTAGATAAACAAGAAACAGAAACAGATGTGTCTCCTGCACCTGCCCCAGGTCTTGTCAGGCGGTTGAGTGTGAAGGACAGGATAAACATGTTTGAGAGCCAGAAAAAGGAACAGACTCCAAGTTCTGGTAACAGCAACTCGGCAGGTGCTTCTAAGGTGGTTCCGGGGAAAGGTGAGCACCGCAGGGTTCCTTCTGGTGCATCCTTGGAAAAGTTGGTAAGGAGGTTTAGCAATGTCAGCGACATGAGTATTGATCTCAGTAATAATGACAGTAGCAGCTTAAACGAAAAAAAGGAGGATGGAACTTCTATTGGGACCTCAACTTCAACAGATTTGGAGGTCAACTCAAAATTAAGAGCTGCTAGGGACTCTAGTGGGTTGATGGATTCAGTCACATCACAGTCTTGGTCATGTCAAAGGGATGGCGTATCAGTGGGTTTGATGTCCGCAAATACTTGCTCGCCATCAGTTTTGAATGATTCTCCCACTCCTCATAAACAGACTAAATCTCGTGCAGAAGATGAAATGGCCGTAAACACCAGTTTTGAGGGCAAGTTATCCTTTGGAAAAGAACAAGTGTCAGATCATGCTGCTTCAAACTTTTCCACTCGAAACCTACTAAAGACATCTCCAAAGCCAGTCGATGACGCCTTGTTGAAACATAAGGATACTATAGCCAGTTCTTCACCGGAGGAACACGTTCGCATGACAGAAAAGGAAGTAACAGCTGTTATTCATGAAGTTTTAGATTCAAGCAAACAGATAGGACCGAATGATAATAGAGGTCATCGCCTCCATACAAAAGATATTCACACTGAACCTGATATGATGGAAAAGAAGGATCGGCCCACACGTACATTTGAAAAGATATCTGGTGGTGTTAAGCTTAAATCAAAAGCTCCATCCAGTTCGCGTATTAATATAAGAGGCTCATTTGGTAGGGAGGAAGTCGCCTCTACAGAAACTGAAGGCTGTGATGTTAGCTTGCAGCGAAATTGCCAACCAAATAAAGCAGACAATATAGGGAGAAAAGTTATAATTGGCTCTGATTCGGATTGTTCTAGTCGCCAAGGGGCAAATTTGAGCAGGCAATCATCAAATGCTGATCAGGAATTGAATTTGCAAGCTAAAGTGAGGCCAGCAAAAGGGAATCAAGATAGGCACGGTGATCTACAAATGAAAGCCAATGAGTTGGAGAAACTATATGCTGCACATAAGTTAACTTCCTCTCGGAGAGTCAAGTCTACTGATGTCCAGGTTGATAACACGCCTGTGGTAAGTGAGGCAAAGCCTGTACCGGTTCCTTCAGATAAGATCTATACGAAGCAAATTGTGAAAGAGAGTATAACAGCCAATGATTTCGATGCCAATGAGCTTCTGAAGATGGTGCACAATCAAGGGTACGGTAGTATACCACAAAAAATTGGCATTCTCAGTTTGGAAGAGTCAAGAGGAAAGTTCTATGATCAATATATGCAAAAAAGGGACGCAAAACTAAAGGAAGTCTGGAAACTACAGAGAGGAGAGAAGGAAGCAATGTTAAAAGCAATGCATGAAAGCCTAGAAAGAAGCAAGGCTGAGCTGCAAGCCAAATTCTCTCGGTCTATGGATGGCTCTGACTCAGCCTATGTTCCTCGTTCTCAGAAGATTCCGCCCTTGCAATTGACTAGGAAAAATAAGGATCAAGTATGTAATTATTTTTGAAACTGCTATTTTGATGGGAAACAATAGTCAGTTTAAAAGAGCCTTTATTTTTCTGGTAACTACATTGTTGAACATACAACCTTAGTGACTGTCATTTCTATTTTACTGGTAACATTGTTTTGAAGGTTGTGATTTAAGAATTTTGTATCTTAAAAGGGAACATATGCGTTAATCCTTTTTAATGACACCTTAGGATCTGATAATTACATGCAATTTAAAGTGTTGAAATCACTTTTAATGTGCATTTACTTGCTTGCTATTGATTTTATTTGCCTTCTCCAGGGAGTAGACTCATTCTTGGTAGAAGAGGAACTGAACAGTGACTATCTATCTGGCGATTGTTCTTCCAGGAGTGCTGATTCCAGGAAGCATTTTTCACATAAAGTTGTTTCTGCCCAAAAGACATCTGCTCCTCCTGTCCAGAAGCGTTCATTAAGGACTGTAAGATCTGGTTGTGCAAACAGTAGGAACCCACCAGAGAATCCTCTTGCACAGTCTGTACCCAGTTTCTCCGACTTCAGAAAGGAAAATACGAGGCCTGCACCTGGACTCAGGAGAGCAACTGCAAGGGGTCAGCAAAAAAGTTTTGCCTGCAGTAAAAGCATTATTGAAGAATCAAAAGTTATTTTGAAAGATGATCAATCAATGGGGTCGCAATCTATGAGGAACGAACTAAAGGACATTTCATCAGTGAATGAGGATATTTACGATTGGGCTCCATCAAGAATTTCCAAGAATCAATCAGAGGGAACTTTTTGTAATAACACATGTAGAACAGGTCCATCAAAGGCTTTTCTTAGGAAAGGCAATGGAACACACCCAGCTGTAAGTGTTGATGGATTTCAGGCATCCATGATGGCGAATGCTTTGCAGAATGGCGACAGTGGTGATTTTGAAGATCAGAAGGGGGATTCCCCTGATGATGCCAAAGAAGAGGAAGAATATGAAAGTGTCGAAGAAAACCTTAGAGACAGTGACTTTCCTGCTGATTCTGAGAGTGAGAACCCAGGAGGAATCTATGAATTCGGAAATTCAGATGACCCAGTTTCAGAAAATGGTGATGTTAATTTCCCAATTGAAGCATCCAATTTAGGTAATGCAAAGTTCGTTGGAGATCTAACCGGTGATCTTCCAGCACCCTGGAGCTCACGCCTTCCACAGCTGTTCCCCTATGCGAACGATAACTCTGATGGTGACGCTTTTGCTGATTCACCATCTGGAAGTCCGTTGCCATGGAATGCTGATGAAATAACAGATGCAGATGTTTCCCGTATGCGAAAAAAGTGGGGCAGTGCACAAATGCCTTTTGTTGGTGCCAATGGATCTCAACAGCCACGCAAAGATGCTTCCAAAGGGTTGAAGAAACTGTGGAAATTTGGCAGGAAGAATAGAGGTGGTGATGATTGGGTATCTGCTTCCACTGCCTCAGAATGTGATGATGACATGGATGGCCGAGATCTGGTAGTAGGATCTTCTGATGATTATAGAAAGTCTCGAATGGGTTATCTTGCTTCCTATGATAGTTTTGTTGAGAACGAGGGTTTTGTGGAACAAGGTACCTAGCTTTTCAGTTTTCTTTTACAAAAGTTCTTTCCTGTGATCGCTTGATACGCCCTCCATTCACAATTATAAATCATTCTAGCATTCGAATTTTGTTCCCAAATATATGTCATTCTCACTTCCCAATACACCTTTCTCTCTTTTCAACACACTTTCTCTTTTCCCAATAAATCTCTATCTCTTTCCTCTTTGTTTTCTGCGCATCATACTTTTTCACTTCTCTTTAATTTCCGTGCCCAGAGCTAGAATGACTTATATTTGTGAACGAAGGGAGTATTATTTACTTGGTATGCTTTTCAAAACACTGTTACAGCATTGTGTGTGAAAAAAAGAAACATCTTTTTGGGAAACTGACAATATGACTTGAAGATCCACCAAGCAATGACATTGGATGGATAAACCCTTTGAAAGCTTTGAGCCCTAACAAAAACCTTCAAAACAGCAACTCTCCCAAATCTTGATATACAGTAGGGAAAGGGTTTGCTAGCGGGAATGACACTCATAGATACATTTGTTCCTACATTCTGAATCTTATTACGTTGTATATGCATTTGACAACTGTACAATTTTATACCTTTCTACAAATTTGTTCGCACAAACTAGCATAAAAGTTTGATTAAGATTTTAATTTGCAGAAAAATCTCTACGCAGCTCCATCCCCAATCCCCCTACAAATTTCAGACTGAGGGAGGATCAACTCACAGGAAGTTCTCTTAAAGGTATAGAACTCATGTACTCCATGCTTATGTTAAATTGCCTATCTAGCATATGAAGACATTATCCATTACTTGTTCCAAGGACTGACTTTCTCTAAAAAATATGATATTTCGGGCCAAAATGTAGCGCCACGTTCATTCTTCTCGCTCTCAACATTCCGAGGCAAGGGAGGTGATGGGAGGCTCAGGTGATCCACAAAAGGGATCCTAAATTGGAGTGTATAAAATATCTTCCAGAACTAGATATGGTGTCAATTTTCCAGGGATGGTACACAGATGCTTCTAGCCTGTGATTTATATAAATATATTTTATGTACCTATGGCAATTCTTATAAGCTGTAAGTGAGCGTTTCCTCTGTTGTTTGAATATTCTTTTTTCTTGATATTCTTTTAGCTCCTGTGTAGAATTGAACGTAGAGCTTTTGCGATCTTTTGTACCAACTTGTCCAGAAATACTGTAATTTTTTCATTGTTTTGTGTTATATTTGTATCTCCATTTTTTCTTCATATATGTCACGAAGTCACGATATATATATATATATATGGTAATTTTGCGACCTAGAGCATGGGTTCCAGGACTCTCGACGGCGAGTTCGTTGGGGATGAATCGATTGGCCAAGATTTTGCCGTGTTTACCGGTACGGATGTGGTGCCTCGTGCCCTCGAATGCCAGTGGCAAAGCCGATAACAGTTAGCAGTGGAAAGTAGAACTTCGAACGACCCCTCACAAATCGAGTTGCCACATGTCTAATTATGTTACTACCATTGGTGCTGTGTTCTCAATAATTTCGAAACCAAGCATCGACTCAGCACCTCTGCTGTAAAATGGTTGAATTTACAGTATTAAATGCAAAAGATTAGAAAGCCACAAAATCAAAAACACAATTGAAGTTTCAGCCATCCTTATGGCTAATAATGACAGATTTAGAACATAAATACAACATTAAACTTGGCACCTCTGCTAGGATCACTATGAGAATTAGACTACGGAATAATGTGCCAATGGTGAAACGAAAAATCCCAGCCCATTTCTGCAAGTCTCTTAAATGCCACATATTTCCAATTGTAACACGGCAACGGCCATGGGGCTGTTTTCTTGGCAAGATCATGTGTGGCCGCCTGGCGTTCCATTCAAACTTGCACCTCCACATGTGAAGTCTTCTGTATGTAGTTCTAGCTTCGTGAGGTCTTTGAACGAAGAGGAAGGTGACAGTTCTTGGATCATACACGTTCACTTGTAAGGCGCAAACAGAATTGATGAGTTGTGCCCACCAAACCCGAATGAGTTTGATAGCGCCACCTTCACTTCACACCTCTCCTTCTCTGATCCCACCAAGAGGCTTGTGTCCTGTATCAACATTGACAATTAAACATTTGCATTAGCTCCAATGGAGTTTAAGAAAGCTGTCTGGAACATTCATTTCACTGTACATTTTCCTCTTTAGTAGAAGAGGAGGCTTACCACAGTTTTTTCTGGGTTTTCTAAGTTGAGATTAGGATGGACCCAACCAGTTCTTATAGCCTGCATTAAAACATCAGATGAACCATGATGAGCTCACCATGTTTACAATGAAACTGATATAATCATACTGCACCGGGAATCATCAGACACTGTCAACAGAAAAAGACCCAATACCTGTATAGAAGCAACAGCTTCTATTCCACCAGCTGCTCCTATAAGATGTCCAGTCATTGATTTTGTTGAGTTCACCCTTAGCTGCACCCCCGAAAGAAAAGGCATTTAGATTGTTTACTTCAGAAAGCTACTGTAGCATTACTGGGATTAGGTGTTATACTTGAGGGTTCTGCCCAAAACACCGTGCAATAGCCTCAAATTCCTTCAAGTCACCCGATTGTGTAGATGTTGCATGTGCATTGACATAGTTGATTTCTTTGCTTGATACCCCTGCATCATCTAGTGCCTTTTCGATGCAGAGAGTAATCCCTCTTCCTGACATTGAATCAATGAAAATATTAGCATCAAAATGAGTTAGCAAAAAAGAAGGCTGGGCACAACAATGTTAAGATATAGATCTACCTTCAGGGTGTGGCTCAGTCATGTGGTACGCATCACAAGTGAAGCTTCCACCGAGAAACTCAGCATATATTTTTGCACCCCTTTCCTGGAGAAACATGCACATATATCAGGAAAAAAAAGATATGATATTTGCACAAAATATCAGGTGACCCAACTGGAAACAAACAGCAGGATTGAAAAACCTTAGCATGTTCAAGTTCTTCCAATACGAGAACACCGGCTCCTTCCCCCATAACAAAACCATCACGGTCCTGTAATGCAAAAGACAAATCACAATCTTTCACAGCACGTGGATCAAGCTAAGCCTGCAAAGTTCATAGGGTGGTGCCTTTTTGGGATGTACAAAATGATGACAATTATGATCCACTAAATTTAGGCAATAAATTTACCATACTGAATTTAGTCATGAAACTTATCTTTTGGAAAGAAAATTAGGCTGGGAGAATATGCATAAAGTAAAGCATTTGGCTAAAGTGACGAAATGAGGTTTTGCACAGCTAAATATAC
This sequence comes from Zoysia matrella, assembly GCA_001602295.1. Taxonomy (NCBI): domain Eukaryota; kingdom Viridiplantae; phylum Streptophyta; class Magnoliopsida; order Poales; family Poaceae; genus Zoysia; species Zoysia matrella. The sequence continues at coordinate 22,733 of BCLG01001501.1, read as the reverse complement.
TAACCACATCCCAGGGCCGGGAAGCTTTTGTTGGGTCATTGTTTCTCTGTGAAAGAGCTCTGCATGCCACAAAACCTCCCAATCCTGCATATAAAGAAACACATGAAACTGCAAAGAACCAAAATAAACTATGGAAAAACGGATTTGAAACAATAAAGAATTAGAGCCCTTACCAATTGGGATAAGTGGTGCATCAGAACCACCGCATAGCATGACATCCTAAAAACGTTGAAAATAAGGTCAAAAACAAGATATATTTACAGAAGAGAACATGTTAAGATTAAGCTACTTACAGCTTCCCCTCTTCTAATGTGATTTGCTGCATTAAGGATACAAAAGTTACTGGTCGCACAAGCGGTGGAAATAGAATAATTTGGCCCCATCCATCCCTGTTAATCATGTAAAATGCGAGCCATTGAGAACCATGGTTACTGTTACTACATGCAAAAATCGCACAAAAGAATGAAAGGACATATTAGATCGCACCAGATCCATTGCAAGGATTGCAGAGCCCATATTTGTAGTTGCGAAGGGAACACAAAATGGGTTCATTTTCTTGTAAGAGACCCTCAGTGCTTCAATCGCATCGTTAAAAACCTGCTTTACATTGCAGTGTAACTTGTAAGAAACTATGGGAAACTAATGACTACAAATAATAATTCATTAAAAAGAGGAGCCCGGTGCATGTAGCTCCTGCTTGTGCAGGTTTCGAGGAAGGGTCCAAACACTTTGGGTCTTTTGTATGCAGCCTTTCCCTGCATTTATGTAAGAGGTTGTTTCCAGTAGTCAAACCAGTGACCTCATAGTCACAAAGCAATAGCTTTACCGCTGCGCTAGGGCTCCCCTTCCCTACAAATAATTCGTTGAGATATAAATTATATTATTGTACTGACAAACAAACCTTCATGCCACCCATTGCAGAACCCACAAGAACCCCACATCTGGTTTTGTCCAACTCATTCATAATATCTTCAGTAAGCCCACCATTTTCTAATGCCTTCTTCCCAGCAGTTATCAGGTACAGCATAAATTTGTCCATCCGCTTAGCAAGCTTAGGCGCAACCCAACCGTCTGTAGAAAAGGATTTTATCTCTCCTGCAATTCTCTGTATTAAAGTCCAAGTATCAATCATTGTGCGCAAATATTAGATCAAAACACAGGACTGGCAGAGGTGCCATCCTATAAATTGAGGGAAATCATAAGTTTTGTATTACCGTGGGAAAGTTGGAGCAGTCAAATCTCTCTATCTCGCTTATTCCACTAACACCATCAAGAAGATTTTTGTAAAACACATCGGGATCATGGCCCAATGGTGTCACCACACCCATGCCAGTGACAACTACCCTCCTTTGTTTAATATCAGGTATTTTCTTTTCGATAATACCTCTTTCAGCTTGCAACGCAACAGCCATGGTCATTCCTGTAAACCATATTTTTTTTGTGAGATCCTTGATTTGATTGATTTGAATGAAAAAAATACAACAAATAAAAGGCAAATTGAAGAGGCATGTAAATAAGATGCTCTAGACGCATATACACGAGGTTATCAGAGGTGCCCATGGGACAGGACAAACTTGGTCATGCCAAATAAGCTGAGTAGGAGTAGAAAAGTTTGCTTGACTATTCAAATGATGGCATCAAGAGTTAAACCACACGACACATAGTTGATCTCAGAGTGGCCAATTGATAAGCATTTTGGAGTTTGATACTCCTACTTCGTAGTAGCTCAGGTCCATTCTATACAAGTAAAACAAAACATGTGCTACTAGCATATGCAAACAGGCAGAGCCAGCCAAGCATAATGAAAATGATGTTAAGGCCACCATTTCACCAGTAACCACAAGGAAATGCGTCCCAAGCACGAGCAGGGGAATACACTACAGCGCACTATACCAAGATCCTTAGCACAATCCGGGGAATAATTCAACACTGGCATCACGGACAACGCACGCACAACGTGAGCCCTGGCGCCCATACAGGATAAAACTGGCACCTTTACCCCGGGCGATACAACCGATGCTCTGAAAATTTCCACTCGGATTCGCGTGTACGGTCGTCCGATGATCCAGAAACGGAATGAGCGAATGCGTGTCGACTCACCAGAACGCGCCGCGCCACGCCGCCGCGCGCCGGGATGGCGGCGCTGGCCGAACATCACGCCTCCGCGTCCGGCGCCGCAGCAGTGCTTCGGCTTGTGCTCATCGGCTTCGCAGGCCGCTGCGGCGTGCCTCATGCAGAGCGGGGCCGCCACGGCCGCCATTGCCCGCCCCCGGCGTCACTGTCCCTTCCCCGCTCCCGGTCCGCTGGATCCCGCGCGCGCGACGGGGTCGCGCGGATACCTCCGATTCAGTGCCGGAAAAGCACCGGTGCGCGCGCGGCGGATGAAGGCGTCCGAGAACGGCGGAGGGTCAGGAAACCGGGAGAAAGCGTGAGATGCCGGCGCGAAACGGTGATGTGCCGGAGCCGGAGGAATGGGTTGGAAGAGGAAGCGAGCGGCAGATGCGCGCCGATCTCACGAGGAAAGACGGCAGCTTGCGCGCATCGAAGGGGCCGGAGTCGCCACTGGCAGTGTCGACTGTCGAGTGCTCGCCGCGAGGTGTGGAGAGGGGGAGACTGGAGGAATAAGGCAGGGGGTTCGGGATGTTATAGGAGAGAATGGGAGATTTTCTGGGGGGGTTTTTTCTAAATATTATTTGTCTGCATTTTGGCCCACCTGGTTTGAGAGATTCAGAGAATTATAGAGCATAATTCAAAGGATTTTGAGAGGTTTAGACTTCGAAGGATGGTTACTGAAGATGCGATCGTGGGAGGGTGAGGACAAGGGTCGTAGGAATAGAATAATCGAGGCTTGAAGGCTTGGGGATTTGTTTTCTACTGACAGTGAATTTTTGTTTTTTGTTTTGGCTAGTAGGTAAGACTAGAGAGAGAGATTCTCTGTTTGTATGTATACAGAGAGATTTGTTTTGTTTACTACGTTAAAGAAATAGTGAGAATTGGTACCCTTATTTTGGAATATTTTGGCAGGGCTCTGGCCTTACATAAAGGATAGCGAGCAGATTTTGGGTGAGGTTTTGTGTTCGTGGACATGTGAGAGTAGATGGGCCAATTTGTCAGACTCCCGCGGTGGGATCTAGAAATGAAATAAAATTATTATTTTAATTTTTACAAACTTAGTTACACAGAGCATGTGGCAGAGGGGATTGACTTCGTGCAGTTGATTGCATGGTGGCACGAAGTCAGGGATAATAAGTCGTTGTAAGGACAGTGATATAAAATGTATTTGCATCGCATCAATTTACACTGTACCATAGCCCATATATAATGACTGTTTTTTTGTCATTAAAAGCCGACGGTCGATCGGTTAAAAACTTTTAACAACCGATCCAATCTGTCGTTGACAGTGACGTCGCTATAAGGTTTTAGCAACCAACCACTTGTAACAACCGACCGTTAGATGCTATAAAATATATATATAGCAACAGACTGCCTGACGCTATAAGATACTTATAGCAACTAACAATCAATTACCATTCAATCCCGAGCCAAATAGCAGGCAGTCCAACTATAAACATTAATCATATCAGCAATCAACAAATCAGTCAAACATGTAACAATGCACACTTATGAACACATATATACTGAACAAAGCTCAATTTATATTAGAACCATCAAAATTTGACATACCACAACTCATGATTTGCTTGTACTCTTTACAAAATGATCGATCCCTAGAGAGTCCTTACAAAAATTTTCATCTCTAACTAGGATGTCTAAAACAATACACCATGAGCACTTTAATCTAATCTCTATTTGCATGCGTCAGGCTCCTTCTAGCTATTAACTCCCACCTGAAAATAAAAGTCCATATGCATCAGGCTGGGAGTAAAGTTTTCTCAGAACATCAGAGTAAGATTGTGCAATATCAAGATAACAGAGGGACAATGAAGTAAATTGTAAGTATTCTTGCCTATCTTTTTCTTTCCCCTTGAGATAATCTCTTGTACATTATTATTCTAGAGAAGCATGTAAAATTTATCATTCGGAAGTAAAAGGATTTAAATACTAGGAACACTAGAATTGGGGATTGAAATTAATAATAGGAACACTAGTGCTGCGGATTGAAAAGAATTTTACCAGTGTATGCGTTGTAATATTTGAACTTACCCCAAAATGATTTATACTTGTGCTTATTGCCAGCCTGTAGTATCAGAAACTTCAGATACCCCAAAATAGTTTTACCAGGAAGCTGCCATTATATGCAATATGACCATAATTTTATAAAAAATAAGGTGTACAAATATGCTACTCTAAAAATCAACAAACAGTTTCATAACAGCATGCACAGGTGACTTACCAAGTAATATTAGCATTCCTTAGGCTAGCACACAACTTGTAAATATAAAACCAAATTTGTAAAAAGAGAAACAAAAAACTAAGAAGGAAAAATTATAAGACTGTCTTACTCTTAGTAATGTCCATCCCATGAGTCATGACTTTGATTGTTCTTGTCTAATTAGTGATAACTGAAAGAAAGAAGATGTAGTTGCATATTTTAGCACTCATGAGTTCTTCCCTAATTAGTGGTAAGGACATGATAGGTAAGTGGTAAGATAAAAAAACAATCCATACAGTGTATGTGTTGCTTGTACATGTCCACCTGTCAGTGTAAAAAAAACTAACTTCACATTTGCAAGAACATACCTTTGTGTGTAGTGCTGCAAATTGGATCAAGAGAAGTACGCAATGTAGTGACACAAATTTGATCACAAATGAAAAGTACTGTGTACCTATTAAGTGCCCAGTTCAAAAAATTAAAACCGCTACACTCATGATTCTGTAATACAAACAAACAAATGAGGATAGCAAAATGATCCTGTCACTGGAAAATAGATCCACGGGGTAAACTTTCACCAAATGCAGCTGCAATCATTGCAGATCTTCCCATCTAGATGTACCAAATGCAAATGCTTTGTATTAGTGTTCAAAGGAATAGAATAAGCCACAATCATACAGCAAAAATACTTAGCTAATGAATTTGCTGCTCAACCAACATCACCAAAGAAATCATTCAGACACCAACCTCAGCATATGAAGCTGCAAACCAAATAAAGGGAAGGTAACATCAGGAACCTTTTACGGAAAAAATACAATGAGATACAAACAATCAAAGTAACAAAAGTTCAAGTGCACTACCTCCAAGCTGTTGGAAGGCAAAGAGACCGGTTGGATCTGGGTAACCTTGCTGCTTCAAGAAAATGAACTATTTAGTATTAGAGCACCAAAATGGTCAAGGAAAAGGCATTGACAAGAAAAGCATAACCCAACCTGGGAGCTCCTTGAACGTTGTTCCATAGGTAATGATGGATTAGTGAAATCTCTGAAAGAAAAAAATGAGAAATTCGAAGCAGATAATCCATAGCTTGCAATGAAGATGCTGAGGGTGAGGGAGTGGGGGCTGGGCAGATCTGTGGTAGGGGGCAGGCAGGGGCACGCGGCTGCGGATGTGTGGTGCAGGAAGGGCGCGTGGACGCCGGCGCGCGGAGCAGGCTCGAGCTCATGGCAGCTGGGGCGTACGGGGCAGGCCGCCGTGCGTGGCCAGGGCACGTAGGGGCGTGGCCGCCGTGCGGGGAAGGGCACGCGAGGGCGCAGCTACCACGCAGGAAGAGCGCGGCCGCCGTGCGGGAAGGGCACGTGAGGGCCCAGCCGCCGGAGCGGGGCAGCGCGGCGGCACTGGAGGGGCGGCGCGGTGGAGGATGGGCGGTGTGGCTGCTGGGTTTCGGCAGGCGCGCGTGTGGGAGAGTAGGGATTAGTGTTGGGCGAGAGAGATGGGGAAATGGACTGGCTATTGGCGGGCCGGGAATTTTTTTTCCGGCCCGCTTAGATTGCAATTTTTAATGGAAGGTTGGTTGCTAAAATTGATTTATAGCGACCGTCAGAGAGTATTTTGAAATAATTACAATGATAGGCGGTTGGTTGCTAAAATTGAAAATAACAACGAATTGTCTGTTTAAAATATTTAACGACTGATCTTTCGACGCTATATGTCGATTTTTAACAACTGACTTCAGTTATTAATTGTAGACTATGGTATAGTGTTATAAGAGATGACAAAACAAAAACCATAATGTTTTTTACAACCTAAAAATATTCTAGAGGCTACTCTCTCTGTTTTTAAATTGATTTCAAATATAAATTTTAACCATTCGTCTTATTTAAAAATTAGTTCAAATGTGTAAGATTTTAAATTATGATTCAAATAACTCTAATGATAAATCAAATTATAACAAAATATATAATACATTATTTATCAAAATAAATTTTAATAAAATGAATGATAAAAATTGATGTTAAAAGTAAGTTTCACTGTTCCATTGCCTGCGCGCCATAGTGACCACAAGCACGAACCGAGCACCAGCAGCTCACATGCTTGCTCCTGCGAACGCCGACACAGTCTCACCATTGATGCACGCCGCGTCATGGATCGGGATCTTCGTCAGTGCGAGACTGTAAGCGCAGAGGCCTTGTCGACCGACCGACCGATCGATCGGTTGAGGAGGATATTTTCGAGCAGCTGATGGTCGTATATATCCGTCATCGATCGGGGTGCCGGATTAATGACAATCTCTTAACTTTCTGCATGCACCGGGATCGATCGGAGTAGTAACTGATAAACGTGGGCGAGGCAAAGCCTCGCACATGGTAGGAGCAAGGAGGAGCGCGCGCTGTTCAGTCGTACGCAGACGTGGGGTTTGAACTTTGAAAAGATGTGTCTCTCCAATTTTGCGACGTCGGAACATACGCAGGGCACATGGAGATTGCTAGGAGTGCTGTGCTGTGGAGAATGTTGAACAGCTAACACATGGTCCAATGGCTGCTGGCCATTTGTATCACGGTGACGAGGGTCCATGCATGCATGCCCAGTGGAAAGTGACAGCTTTATCTGAACTTTTGTTTTGCTGCTGGTAAACTGACATTCGCTGAATTTGTACAGGTTTGGTTAGATTTTTTTTTTCTGAATTTCCAATGCAGGAGTGTTGTGGGAGTAGTTTTCCTTGCCTGACGGATATTCAGTCCCCGAACACACTACTACTCCTAGCACTGAATTCTGAAGTCTGCAGGCAGCTCTGTGACAGGCTGATGATTTGTGAATCATGGCCCTCTGAGCACGTCGGAGTAGTACAGTAGTACTGGATTAAATGCATCGCATTCGACAAAAAAATCTGTTAGTGCCAAGGACACACGTTTGGAGTAATGAAATACTGGCACAGTGACTTTGTTCAGCAAAAAAAAAAAAATGCTGCCTATCCTGCTCCTTGTTCAGCCTATCATCTGGCGAAATGTGATTGTTATAGTAAGCTCAGGATAGTGCTTCTATATCAGTACACGATCTCTCTCTAGCTGACCGCGCAAGACGCGCATGCTGCGTGCTCTTCGCGGCACGGCCCAGGGCGCTGGGATGGCAGTGATCGATCACAAGCGTGCTGTGATTTTTTCGGTCCTTAGTTACCATTTAAAGCTGTTTGTATTTCTTTTAAATAGAGATAGAAAGCAACTGAAAACGTTGCAGCTTTGTAGCAGCAAAATCATCGCGTGTTCATCGCCTTCTCCCTCTCGCGGGATTATGACAATTGGTATCGGAGCCAGGTTCCGACGTCACCACGTTGCAGTCACCATCCAAGAAGCTGCTGACTGGTGATGCCTCTGGCGAGAAGAAGGTCCAGCCGTCGAACTCACCGCCACGTCGCCGCGGCCGCTCTCACAGCCGCCGCTCACGCAACCGGGACGCCGGGTCGCGCGTCGTCAAGCGCATCGTTGAGCGACCATCAGCAAATGTCGCATGGCCGATGTTGACCCGGACCAACTATCCGGAATGGGCATTGGTCATGGAGGTAAACTTCCAGACCCTCAGAGTTTGGGACGCCGTCCACCATGGCATCGCCGAGAACCCCGACGAAGATGAGTACCACGACGACTGACAGGCAATGGCCGGGCTCCTGCGCTCGGTACCCTCCGAGCTCTGGAGCACCCTCGCCGTCAAGCGCACGGTGAAAGAGGCGTGGGACGCGGTCAAGAACTTGTGGATCGGCGACGAACGCGCGCGCGACGCCAGCGCACAGCAGCTCCGCTGGGAATTCGGTAACTCCTTCAAGGAAGGGGAGAGCGTCAACGAGTTCGGCATCCGCATCACCGCGCTCGCCACCAACCTCCGCTCCCTCGGCGACAACATCACCGACGCTGAGGTAGTGAAGAAATTGCTGCAGGTGGTCCCTGAAAGGCTGAACCAAGCCGCCGTCTCCCTCGAGATGTTCTTTGACCTGAACAAGGTCACCATCGAGGAGGTGGTCGGACGGCTGCGCGTGTTCGAGGAGCGCGCCAAGCCCAAAGAGGTCACGGACGCCATGGGGCGCCTGATGCTCTGCGAGGAGGACTGGGAGGCCCGCCGAAAAGCGCGCCGTGAGCAAAAGAACTCCGGTGGCAGCGGTGGCCCCAGCAACCGCGGGAAGCGCCGAGGGCGCAGACGCGGTCGCGGCGGTGCGGGATCCTTGACGCGTGACGGCCGTGATGGCCAGAATACAGGCGCCATGAACGCCAGTGGCAGGAGGCCACCACCCGGTACCCTCTGCAGCAACTGTGGCAAGTCCGGCCATTGGGCCAAGGATTGCCGCGAGAAGAAAAAGGGCGCGGCACATGTCGCGCAGGCTGAGGAGGATGAGCACGCGCTGATGTACATCGCCGCGGACGCCGAGGTAATCGCAGCGTCTGTGTCATGCTGCCACCCCAGGTCGTCGCCGCCCGTCGTTGAGCCACAAGCGCGTATCCACCTCGTCGAACCGAAGGTGCTCCTCCACCTCAGTGAGGAAGAGAAGGAGGCCGTGATGTCTCGCCGCTGGGTACTGGACACCGGGGCCACGAACCACATGATAGGTACACGCATTGTCTTCGCCGAGCTGAACACCGGCGTCACCGGCACCGTCAAGTTCGGGGACGGATCGGTGGTCGACATCCAGGGCAAGGGCACTGTGCTCGTCGCCTGCAAGTCCGGCGAACACCGTCGACTAGATGGGGTCTACTACATCCCGCGCCTCACCACGAATATCATCAGTCTCGGCCAGATGGATGAGAACGGGTTCAAGGTCGACATCGAGTCGGGCATACTGCGCCTCTTCGACCTGGAGCGGCAACTGCTGGCGAAGGTGCACCGATCACCGAGCCGGCTCTACTTCCTCGACATGAACATCGCCGCTCCGGTGTGCCTCACCGCGCGTGTCGGCAACGTGGCGTCGCGCTGGCATGAGCAGTATGGTCACCTCAACTTCCAGGCACTGCGTAAGCTCAGGCGTGCGGACATGGTGCGAGGACTACCGACGATCGACCACGTAGATCAAGTCTGCGAGGACTGCGTCCTGGCAAAGCATAGGAGGATGTCGTTCCCCAAGGCCGCCAAGTACCAGGCTCAGGAGGAGCTTGAACTGGTCCATGGTGACCTTTGCGGCCCGATTTCGCCATCAACACCGGCCGGGAACGCTACTTCTTGCTGCTCGTCGATGACATGAGCCGCTACATGTGGCTCACACTTTTGCGCTCAAAGGCGGATGCACCGGCGGCGATCATGACGTTCCAAGCACGCGTTGAGCGCGAAACCAGCAAGAAATTGAAGGTACTCCGCACCGACAACGGTGGTGAGTTCACCTCAGTTGAATTCGGTGAGTACTGTGCAGGAGAGGGCGTCCAGCGTCATCACTCAGCCCCATACGCGCCACAACAGAACGGCGTGGTGGAACGTCGAAACCAGATGGTCGTGGCGATGGCGAGGAGCATCCTGCGCGCGCGGGACATGCCGGGCCACTTCTGGGGAGAGGCGGTGCACACCGCCGTGTTCCTCCTCAACCGGGCGCCCACCAACGCGCTCGACGAGATGACCCTGTACCAGGCGTGGTACGGGAAGAAGCCGCCCGTGCACTTCCTCAAAGTGTTCGGGTGTGTCGCCTACATCAAGCGCCTGCACCCGCATCTCAGCAAGCTCGACGATCGCGGCAAAAGGTTGTCTTCATCGGCTACCAGGACGGATCAAAGGCGTACCGCTTCTACGACCCCGTCACCGAGCGCGTCCAAGTCTCCCGTGACGCCACCTTCAACGAGGGCGCGCGTTGGGACTGGGGAGACACCTCGGTCGCCATCAACGAGCACCCCTTCACCATCGCGATCGACTACGAACTGCGGCGCCAACGTGTCGAGGCGCTGGCCCAAGAGCCGACGTCTCTTGAGCAGCGCACGCCGGCTTTCTCACCACCCTCCGCGTCGCGCTCGTCATCACCTGGTGCACCGAGCTCACCGCCACCTGCATCGCCGTTCTCGACGCCACTGATGGCTGGGACGCAGGTCGAGTTCGCGACACCGCTCACCACTGATCCAAACCTTGATGCTGATGATGATGAGGAGGGGGAGCACCGGTACCGGACGTTGGACAACATCCTTGGCATGGATGCAGCACCCGGACTGGCACTCCGCGACGCGGTGGAGGCTGAAATGCACGCAGTGAGCGTGGAGGAGCCCAGGTCGCTGAAAGAAGCCGACAGCGACCCCAACTGGGTTGCTGCAATGGAGGAGGAGATGAAGTCGATCCGCGACAATGAAACATGGTCGCTGGTCGAACTTCCGCCCGGACACCGAGCCATCGGTTTGAAATGGGTGTACAAGGTTAAGCGCGATGAGAACGGCGGCATCGTCAAGTACAAAGCCTGCCTCGTCGCCAAAGGCTATGTGCAGTGTCTCGGCATCGACTTCGAGGAAGTGTACGCGCCGGTCGCTCGACTGGAGTCGGTGCGGCTGGTCATCGCCATCGCGGCGCACTACGGGTGGGGCGTCCATCACATGGACGTCAAGTCGGCGTTCTTGAATAGAGAGCTCTAGGAGGAAGTCTACGTCCAGCAACCTCCTGGCTTCGTCGACGACAAGCACACTCACAAGGTGCTCCGGCTTCACAAGGCACTCTACGGCCTCCGTCGGGCTCCACGCGCATGGAACCAGAAGCTTGATGCCGAGCTGCTGTCACTCAGGTTCACGCGCTGCGTCAACGAACACGGGATGTACACCCGTGGCAAAGGAGAAGGGCGCCTAATCATAGGCGTGTACGTCGATGATCTTATCATCACTGGAGGAGACGCAGATGTCGTGGGGAGGTTCAAGAAACAGATGCTGAACACCTTCCGCATGAGTGATCTTGGGCTCCTCTCCTACTACCTTGGCCTCGAGGTCACCCAAGGAGCTCATGGGATCACACTGCGCTAAAGTGCCTACGCCACCAAGATCCTCGAGAAGGCTGGGCTGGCAGGTTGCAATGCGAGCGCCACGCCCATAGAGACGAAGCTGAAGCTTCTGAAGGAGGGCTCAACGCCAAGTGTGGACGCCACCGAGTACCGCAACCTCATTGGCAGCCTGAGGTACCTGTGCAATTCCAGGCCGGACCTAGCGTACGTGGTGGGCTACCTCAGCCGATTCATGGAGGCGCCGCGGCAAGAGCATCTGGCAGCTGTGAAGCGCGTCCTCCGCTACGTGGCGGGCACGGTGCACTGGGGTGTGCACTACCATCCGAGAGGAAAGAAAGGAGCAGTGCCTCGGCTGCTAGGCTACTCCGACAGCGATCTAGCAGGCGACGTTAATGATCGAAAAAGCACAAGCGGTCTCATCTTCTTCCTTGCCGGTGGGCCGATTGCATGGCAGTCGGCGAAACAAAAGGTGGTTGCGCTGTCGTCCTGCGAGGCGGAATACATCGCGGCTACTAGAGCTGCGTGCGAAGCAGTTTGGCTGGCGCGCTTGCTGGCTGAGCTCGTCGGAGGAGCCGTCCTCGCACCCAAGCTCAAGGTGGACAACAAGTCCGCCATCGCGTTGATGAAGAATACTGTGCACCATGATCGGAGTAAGCATATTGATGTGAAATTCCACTTCATCTGGGAGTGCTGCGACAGGAAGCTGACCGACGTCGAGTTCGTTGGCACTGAACTGCAGCTGGGCAACATTCTCACTAAAGCGCTTGGGCGCGTTCGGTTCCAGGAGCTTCGTGGCGACATCGGCATGAAGAATTTAGTTTAGGTAGATTGTTATAGTAAGCCCAGTATAGTGCTTCTATTCTTAGGAAGAAGATCAGTGCGCGATCTCTCTCCAGCTGACCGCGCGTGATGCGCATGCTGCGTGCTCTTCACGACATGGCCTAGGGTGCTGGGATGGCAGTGGTCGATCACGAGCGTGCCGTGATTTTCTCGGTCCTTAGTTACCATGTAAAGCTGCTTGTATTTCCTTTAAATAGAGATAGAAAGCAACTGAAAACGTTGCAGCTTTGCAGCAGCAAAATCATCGCGTGTGTTCATCGTCTTCTCCCTCTCGGCGGTTAGGGATTCTGACAGTGATGCCCCTAGGCCTTGATCCTTTGCAAGATACGATTGCAAGGCAGTCCTCAGAGAAGCACACCCAATCCGTTCCTGCATGAGGTTTTCGCTTTCAGTTTCCTGCTCCAATCGTGAGGCCAGAGAGGAGGTTTCTTCCTCATTTTTATCTCTCCCATTTGCTGTTCCCTCAACTACTCGGTGTATCTACCAGTCCTGCCTTCATTTCTGTGGAACCCTACGTAGATGGCCATGTTACATGTTATTACTACTGCGAACCTTGAATGCTTTCCGCTGTGCACAACAAAATTATTGAACAGTAATCCGCTGTTCCCCCGATTTGGGGCTTATCTTGATTTCACTGGGGCCTCCTTTCAGTTGTGTCTAGGGGCTCCATGGATCGCTCCGCTCTTTCAGCAGGCGTCACATGCAGTTCATTTATGCGAGGATGAGCACAAGCTAACGATGAATGATTCAAATGGGGCCATCTGAACTTCCCTGTGTTTTCTGAGTATATCGGTTCGATTAGCCTATGCATATATCGGTTCGATTAGCCTATGCAGCAGACAGTGTTGTGGTTTCTTTGGGATAAAGAGTGTTTATGGTTTGGTCCTAATTAACTTTAGTAACTAGCAGATAAATTTCAGCGAGGTCTGAAATATATATCTCTGAGACTTATATATCGGGATGCCAAATAAAGTCTTTCCTTTTCGTTTCAGATGTTACGTATGAAACTGATCTGACTGTCCACGCAGGATGATTGCTCCACGGTTGGTGAACCTTGAATGGTTAATGTCATTTGACGATGATCTTCACGCTGGGAGTGGATCGCCTGTCCAACAGGAGCCTTGATTCAGACCTCTTTTTCCTCCCATCTGAAATACTGAAGGCTGATAGCCTGAAAGCGTATTTTCTTGTCATCTTGATCTTCAGGGAGGCGGCTAGCCCAAAGTCCAAGCTGGATCCGTCCTTGTCATCGAAGGTACATAAAGAGCGGCCCATAAATTCTTTGAACTATCTCTTGATCTTGAATCGCACAGCACTAGCATGTTCTCCGGCACCCATAGAACTAGGGCTCTTTCTGTCTTTCAAGCTAAAAAGAAAAGAAACTAGGACTTTTTCAAAACCAGGGATTTCATAGTAGAATATAAAAAAATTTCATAACAACCAGTTCAATTTTATAGAAAAATTTACTCTTACGATTCGTGATTTGCTTTCAGGAGCAACCAACTTCAGGAACAGTCATGGGCCTCATGGCGAAGCAAGGACGAGTCTGCGTCCGGCTGCCTGATTCAGGCTCTAGGGCGGCGAATCCCAGGCCAAAAACCTGCTCCCAGATTCCAGAATAACGACGGCGACCTACTCCCGTCCTGCCACGAGGACACTGGCCTTGAATTGCATCAGTACTTGCACGAGCGAGAGCTTGATGGTCCTCCTGCGGCCGAGGATAACTGCGTAACTGAATCTCATCTGCATTCACCTGTTCATTCAGTAGACAGTAGTCCTGCTGGTGATCAAACGGCTGTTTTTTTTTTTTTTTTTGGGCATGCACTACGTGGAGTGGCTCAAGTCAATAACCATAACGACCCTACAGGCCCTGCTCAAGGACGTCGTCCTCGTCGTCGTCGAGGACGGTAGTGAACTGGCGTAACCACTGGTGCTGACAGTCGCCGCCGTGGTTACGCGTTAATCTTGGGTCGGACTCGTACTGGTAACCTGGCGGTATTACCGTATCAGTCATCAGCATGCTCTGACTCTGCGCTCTGTTACGGGCGTTTTGATGGCCCAACCACGGCGCGCGGCAGCTGGACTACCCGCCGGCCACCATCCCCGTGCTCGAGGAGGTAAGATTCTGGCGACCTGCCGGCCGTGCCTTTAGAGAGTGACGAACAACGCCACATTTACCTTACCTCCTGACATGCGCGGCGGGGGAGCCATGTGCGCCACGCACAGGCAGTTTACTGCGAGTGCGAGTGCGGGGTGTCAGCCATGACGAATTGTGGAAGTCGCAAGTTGTTAAGGCGGTGGGCGGGGCCGTGCCAGTGCTGGGGGACGGCGGGGCACCGACGTGTTCTCGGCAGCCGGCGCGCGGGCGGTCATGGAACGGAATGGCTCTGACGATTGGGTTGTGTTGGATTTGCAGGTGGGGAGGCCGGTGTTCTACGGGCTGGCAGCGAGAGAGGAGGCCGGGGCGGCGGGGCGAGCACGTGATCGAGATGCTCAACGCGGAGCTCGAGCTCGCCATGGCGCACTGCGGCTGCTCCTGCTGGAGCGTCGGTGAAATCCCCTGCTGTGACCGACGAGCCGGCCATCCAGAGCCAGGGCGCGTCGTGTGCACTCCTCTGCTCTTGCGGAGATGGCACTGATCGCTCGCGAAATAAGCGACAGAAAACTTGTCAAACGATCCGTGAAAGTTTGCTACCGATTTCGGCCCACATGACGGATCTCCGAAACTACGAAATCCAGCTTTTGAAACAATCCCCGAAATGAGCCAGAATCCAACCAAAAGTTTCCAGAAGTACAAGCTTTCACTAAGGAAATACTCCGTACAAGTTAATCAGAACCATCAGACGATCCTGATGCGTCAAGAGGGCAGCAAAAAGATGAGAGCAAGCAAAACGGACAACTATGCCGAAGAGATACATTTGTTCTCAAATTGCGCTTATAATCAAAGCTATCCATGATTGTAACAGAAAGGTCGGGTTACTCTCCTTCCCAGCAGAGTCAAGAACACAAAATTGGCTTGCATCTAACATTAACTCGTACTGCAAAAATTCAAGCTACTCAAGAAGTGTCTACCAACAAATTTCGAGTACAAGTAACTCAGCCTTTAACGCATCAGCCATGCGTGAATACTCTTCTACTCCCAGTTAGGAGTGGGTGCGACAGGTGCGGCAATGGGTTCCCATCCAGGGGCGGCAGCAGGAGGTGCAGCAGCCGCATCCCACACACCATCAGCCGGAGCTGCAATTCAAAAATACACCATTAGTAACCTGGAGTACTCCATGTCTCATCAAACCGTGTTTAATAAAAAAATAGATAGAACTTAAGGTGATGTCAGCTTCAAGCTTAAACCAAGTAATGTCCAATTCTTTGCGCACAGAATTGAACATGCTATTCAAACTACGTAATATTGGAAATACGTAACCAAGGTAGAACCCCCTTTGGCAGGCACTTAAATTTTAATAATTGACGTGAAAGAAAAGAAAAACCTGAAGCAGCTGTCCATTCAACCGCAGCTTGTGCAGGGGCAGGGGCAGGGGCAGCTTCACCAGCTCCCCATTCACCACCCCAGGTATCTCCTGCCGGGGCAGAAAATTCGGCAACTGCACCGTAGTCAGGAGCAACAATGGCTTCTTCTTCCTCCAGCTCCTTTGCTTCCTCTGGGTCCCTGTAGAAGAATAGATCAACCTACAAGCAACAAAAGGCAGGGTTAGATATCAATGGAACATATGTTACACCTTATAAAAGCCAAACATTTGCATGAAGGATGACAGTTTGGAATATGTAAATTTACCATGACATCCCACTTGTGTCCGGGAAGAATTGTACCACGCATCTGCAGGACCATCCTGGCAAGCAACCAGAACAAACAACCGATGCTCTGCTTTCCCTTGTTGTTTGCGGGAATGCCAATATCGACATAGCGCATAGGTGAATCCGTGTCACAGAAAGCAATGGTGGGAATATTTCCAAGAGCTGACTCCTTAATGGGCTGTAGACAGTTTCATAAGCAGATTTAATAGACCTTGATTGATAAACCAAGTTACAAACTACTTCAACAGAATCTTTACCTGATGATCAGTCCTAGGGTCAGTCAGGATAAGAAGGCGTGGCTCACTGAATGAGGTTTGCAACTGGTTGGTAAATGTACCAGGAGTATGCCTGCCAGCAATGGCATGAGCACCAGTGTACTGTGCAAACTTGAGGACAGCCCTCTGGCCATAAGGCCTAGCAGACTGCACTATGATATCCTGTGGGTTCTCAATTGCGACAATGACCCTCGCAGCCAACTGAAGCTTCTCCCAGGTCTGTCCAAGGTTAATGATGTAAATACCTGTGGGATAGGGAGTAGAAATGCCAGTATTAACTTGCAGTAAGCTAGTGAATTGTTCAGTCATGAGAACATATTTTGTATAGCAATGTTTTTCTTGAACTACATCTATATTCTGTACATCACGGTCCACACCTATCCAAAATTTTCATGCTAGAGAAGCCTTGCACCTATGACAATAGCCTAAATCTGAGATATTCTACATCAGTAGCGGATGCAGACAAAATACTCAATAGCGTCACTTGCATCATATTTAGTATCATCAAGCAAATAATTATTAATAAAGTTGCACTTCTAATGGAAATTACCAAAGTTCATTGGTGTCACGTGACACCACTAAAATAGGCTGGGTCCGCCCCTGTTCTACATCATTCAAAGAATGCCCGAGGAGAACGTTTCATAGGATTGAACAAAACTCGTCTATGAACATTTTCACCAACCTAAGGGTCCACGCAATTACGCACGTTGAACTTCTTGTCGTAACTCTATTACTACAGCAAGTACGTCCATGCGAACAATATAGAAATACAAGACAACTGATATACTGTATCAAAGGCTCCATCCAACGCGACGGCACTAGATATTACAGTCGGACCGTGACAAGACAGGGCGGGAATTCGTCTCATACCATCAGTGCGGCGCTCGAAGACGTAGCGCTCCATTTGGTAATCGCAGTTCTTGGTGCCGAGGTGGACGTCCGCGGCGAGCATCATTTTGATGGCCTCCTCCTTCTGGGACATCACCCGGGGGGCACCGGCCGCTGCCGCCGCCATCGTCGCCGCCGGAGACTGGGGTTACGGCCCGTGCGCTGTGCGCTAGGGAGCCGGAAGATGAAGAGGGCGGCACGATGCGGGAGGTGGCGGCGCACGATATCGAGAAGGGTGTTGGGAATGCGATAATTTATACAGGCCGCCGCGTTTGGGATACAAACCCTAACCCAGATGTTTTGTGGATTTAGGACCACGGCCTTTATTTGGGCTTTTTTTTGGGCGAGCAGGCCTCTTCTTCAGTTTTTTGTGAGTACGTTTTGAATTTTCATCATGCATGTAAATATACATTTTTGCTCTCTGCATTTGTAAAAAAAATTCAGGAAATAAATTTACTCGCTGTTGGTGTAAAATGATATAATGATGTGAATTCACATAGAAAGATTGATTATACAAATTAAGGATGCGTTTGGTACGATTCCGATTATCAAGAATCAGAAATATTTCAGTTTCAGTCGAAACGTTTTTAGTTAAAAATAAAATCAGTTTAGAAACTGTTTAACAAATTTTTAGTGACTCGAATTCGATAAAGCAAGCAGGAAGATTGAAAATAATTAATATACCCTTCCTTCTTGTATTAATACTAAAAATAACAGAACAACTTTAAAAAAATTTAAAAACTAATAAAATAACTTTAAATTTTTTTTGAAAACTAATAAAATAACTTAAAAAAACTTTAAGAATAACTTGAAAGACACCTACGTAAAGAGTTCGATAAGACGAATTTAATAGAACAACTTTAAAAAAATTTAAAGAAAACTATTTTTGAATTCTCTAAAAATTTCAAGTCTATACGAGACATCCTATTCATCCGCGAAACTCGGTTCCAGGCGATTCACCCGCGAAACTCAAAAACTAGAAACTATTCAGCTGATTCACCCTAAACTAGAAAGGATTCAGCTGATTCACCCTTGAATCGTTTCACTCGTTTTGGTCTTTGGAACCGAAATGATTCAGTCAGCCACACACAGCCTAAAGGGTATCCTATATGACACTACACAATGTTATCATGGAGTAGTCTTCTCTAGGAGATTATCTCTGACCTTTTTTGCACTCATTTTTCCGAACATTACCTCCATCGGCTTGGACGGCAGAAAATTTGCTTCCTTTTTTCTCAGTTGAATTGTACTCCCTGATCCTATAATAAATATTATCTTTTATTTTTAAACATAATGTTTGACCATTAATATTATAAAAAATATGAACTTTTATTTTATTATTAAAAATATCGTGAATAAAATAAATGATATGTAAGTCAAAAAAATTATACTTATTTTGAGATGGATTGAGTAAATACGTAACATTAGACTCGAGAAAATAACTGTTGAACCAGCCTCCAAACAGCACATTTTGTGTGAAAAAATGACCAATGCATAATCAGATTGGTTATATGGATTTAGTTCGCAAATAGAAATTTGGTTTAATGATGGAGAGCATATTGTTCTGCTATTTTTCTTGCAAAAAAGAATCAAATCCAAAAGATACATGGGTGACGGATACGGAGTCCCGGACCAATTCCTCCGGCGGCAAGCCCGCAGTCGTCCCACTACTCGCCGTCGTCGGTCCATTCCACCGCCAGCCTCTCCAACTCACAGCCGTCCCCCTACTCGCCGCCCATCACCGGCTCGGCCGTAGTCCTTCCCCACCAGCCTAACAGCCGAATCTTGCGCCAAGCGCTATTCCACTACCTACAAAGCAGCCGCCGCTCACTTCGCTCAGGTCAGGATTTCTCTCTCATCTACAGGTAGCGCAGGATGCCTTGTCCGTACCTCTCCCCATGGCTGTGGATTGATCCGTAGATATGTCTGCTCCACTGGTGTATTGATTCGGCTTCTGTATGCTGTATTTCATAACTGTGAGATTATGCCAATTTTTTTATCAGTGTAGAGAAATTAGATAGGAGTAGGCTAATCAGTGATGTAGACAGTTGGTTGTTCCATGAAAAAGAGAATCATATGCTGGAGTCTGGTTATAGGCTTGGCCTTGGTATTATACTGGTGAATTGCTTCATCATTTCACCTCATCTACTCTGAGTTCTGCAAAATGTTTAATTCTGGTGGCATTATGCTTCAGAAAAGAGGAATCTGTAGTGCCACTGGAGATACCTGGCTTATTTATTCCCCATATCCACTGACTACCTGGAGCCTAGTTAGCAAATGTGCTAATTGACTACTCTCTCCGTCCCCAATTATTTGTCATCCTAGAGTTCATAAGTTTTTCCCTTTTATGTGTCATTCTCACTTCACAATACAACTTTCTCTATTTCCAATACATCCTCTCTATCTCTCTCCTCCTCGTTTTCAGCGCATTCCACCTTTTTCACCATTCTTAATCCCCGTGCCCACACCTAAAACGATAACTAAATGGGGACGGAGGGAGTACAAGAGATGGTTATTAGTTTGTTCGGTGTTCCTAGTAATTTTTGTAGAATATGTATTTGATTCTTTAAGGTCCAAATATGAGTCCGATGATGATGCCGTTTTGTTATCCAGTTCTGATTAGAATTTATGAACAGACAGCTTCAAAATGGCTAGCGAGGACTCGAAGGATATGCTGAAGAATGTGGACTGGAAAACAGTTGGGGGTGCAGTGACTGAATCGAGCCAACCATTCGTCAAGAAGCGTCTTCCAAAGAAGATTAGACAAGTCCCTGAGTGTTATTTTCTGCCTCGACGATCTTTACCTTCTGCATTTGCCTTCTATGGTGCAGTATGCGCTGCTGGAGTTGGCGCAGGAATGCTGCTTGAGGTGTGGATAAACAAAAAGATCAAAGGTGCGTTGTCATGCTACATGGCAGAAGAGATCACTCTATGGTCTTATGAACTGTATAATGATACTATATCTGAAAGAAAATCTGCTTGTGCATTTTTGCAACCATCTCATTCTTGTTTATTGCTACATGACAGAGGATGGTGGCATAATCTGGGAGATGGATAAATGACTCGTAGCACACATTGATCAGGTTGCCAATTACTAAGGTGTTAGTAGCTCTCTAGTGTTTGAGAAATAAGATTATTGTTTTTGTCCCCGAATGAAATTTTTTCATCATCCTGAGTGTTGAGAAAGAAAATTATCTTTCGAGTAAACTCAGAGGTCCTGATGCGTATGTATAATTCAGTTTCCAAGCTGGCGGTATGGCGCTTCAAATGTGATACCAGGAAAAAATGCATCTAGACTAACAGTGTCCATTTTGAATGTACTGTTTGCTGGCTGTTTGAGGTGCAATATCCATTTAAAATGTCATGTGCCGTTGGAATGGATTGTTCTTCTGCAGACTGCAGGAAAAATAAGACAAGTTGTTTCGTTCAGTGTTTGAGAAATATTGTCATCGAACTGAAATCAATGATCTGTAGCAGCTGTAGAATCAATGAACTTGTATGTACTTTATCACTTTTATCTGAAGGTGCAAGTCGATTCTTTTTTATCATTTGAATCCATAGCACAAATGGCTCTGTGTTTTAGATGTTGGCTTTCTGACTATACCGGCCACAAAAACAGTTTGTCAGTTACCTTAAAAAACAGTTTGCCAGCCGTGCTACATCATCTCAACTCCCAAAATGATACGATTCGCTAAAAAAAACTCTCAAGATGATATTAACCGAGCCAGATTTGTTCTTTGGATTTGATATAAGATGATAAGCTATTTTTATAGGAGGAATATATTTATGTATTGATATTTTTCCAAGAAAAAGGAAAACATTTATCTTTTTCTTTTAGAAGAGAAAAATATTATCTTGGCATGGCAAGACCGTCACCGTAGTACTAGTAAAAAAGCCCGCCCAACCAAGCATTCAAGCCCAAATACCGTGGCCCTGTCGGCCCAGTGTGGCAGCATTACTAGCAAGCCCATAAAAATTCTCAACCCGTTATCGTAATCCGGGACCCACATATCTGAGGCTAACCGCCATCCTCCCATGGACCCGTCTGGGAAACTGAAACCCGATAACAGCGATAACTTATCCCCAAAAAACAGCCACCTTGCTTCCAAACGCCATCGTCCCCGCTGCCGTTTGCCGCCGGAAGAAGCCAATCCCACCTCGACGAGGACGCCGCCGGGGGAGTTGATTCATCTTCCTCCGATTCCGCGACGATACTGACGACTGAGAGCCCGCACGGCCCCTACGATCCCTGTGCGCGTAAGCTTCGCTGTTCCTTTTTCTCCTTGTGATAATTTTTTCATCGGGGGCAGAGTAGTAGCTCGCGCGATCTGAATACGTTGGTTTTGGGTAGGGACGCGGACTTGAATGGTCCTTGAATTGGTCTATCTGTCGTTTCTCTGGGTGATCGGCCCATCTGATGCTCCCACATCTAGGGTTCCCCGAATTTGTTCGTCGCGACCGTACCACGCGCAATCGGCTAGCATGATGATAGTCGTATCTATTTGTGAAGTAATCTCGGGCATAGTTGTTTTGACTGCTTGTGTCTTGGTTAATTTCAGCTGGATGCCTTCAGCTTTTTATGGCACAAACGTGTGCCATTGCGAGCTCATGGACTCTATTCCAATTCTTAGTGTTCAAGATGGGATAGGACTCGAATGACAGCAGCTTACTTCATATATGACAGTAGCGTACTTCATATAGTGTTGCCTATGATTCTCTGAAAAGTAGTGCAAGTTTGTGAACTACACACAAGAAGAATTTCATAATATGATAATCCAACAGAGAACTCTGACGGGTGTGGCATGCTAATCTCTTTATTCTATTCCTTGCATGATTACATCTGTCTTTCTTTTTTTGACAATTTATGTCCTATCACTTGTAGGTGGTCTCTTTGTTGTGCCATAAACTCTAGATGATTCCATGGGAACTCCAAATGAAATGATGTACTCTTCCCTGTCCACAATTCAAAGCAGCCGCAATCAGGGGCCTTCCTTAGCAAACAGAGTTACTGGAAGCAGCTATCCGACTCAGGATTATCTTTATGAGCCATCATTCGAACCAGACTTTCCAGAGTATTCCTCAACGGAAGATCCATTTGCTTCAACGCGAGCAGGTGCTTACTCAAGGGAAGATTCGATTGCTTCAACGCAAGAAGGTCCCAAAGTCAATTTGAAGACCTTTCTAGGTGGGTTGGTTTCAATTGTCACTGGTGCAAATAAGAGCGAGGATGATATGCTGCAGCAGCCAAGCTACAGCACAGATGTATCATTCTTAGAATCTGACAAGAATGGTGTTGTTGATGTCCACCCATCAGTCTGTTTTCCAAGCGCACCACCATTAAATGAGGAAAATGAAACAAATGAATTACTGTATAGGAGATATAGGGAATTATTGCTAACTGATCCACCAGAGTGGTTGCCAGATAGCTCTGCCAATGCTTGCATGCAGTGCCATTCTCCGTTCACAGCATTGACCCGCGGAAGACACCATTGTCGGTTCTGTGGAAGCATATTCTGCAAGGATTGTTCCAAGGGAAGATGCTTGATGCCCATGAAATTCAGACTTCGTGATCCTCAGAGAGTTTGTGATGCTTGCTATCAGAAACTTGAGCCACTTCAGGGCTTATTTATCTACTACAATAGTAATTCCATGC
>BCLG01001500.1:32163-92578 GCA_001602295.1 Zoysia matrella | reverse complement strand
GCGGCGCCGGCCGACGACGCGGCCAAGCTCTGCGTCGAGCGGGACTTCCTGCACCTGTCCGCGCCCAAGCGCGGGGATCCGCCGGGCGACGACTCGTCCGTGGTCGGGGGGAAGAAGCCGCGCCTCGACTCGCTCCAGCTCTCGCTCTCGCTGCCTTCCGACGCGGCCCCCGTGGGTGCGGCGGCCTCCCAGTCCCAGCCAGCATCGCTCCTCCCGGCCACCGCTCCACAGGCCGATGGCGATCTGCGGGCCACCGCCGCTGCCGCGCCGCCCCCCAGGCGAACCTACAGCGCCACCACGGGGCGTACCCGGAGCTTCAACTCCGAGGACATGTCCTACTCCCTGTTCTCGCACAACCCGAGCTGCTCTCTCACGCACAACTCCACCGACATCTACGCCGCCGGGGAGGGCACCAACGGCTCCGTCCACAGCCGTTTCAATTTCCGTCCCATGGGAGATGGCAGCGTGGCCTTCGCCACGGCGCCGCTCAACAAGGAGGGCACCTCCTCCTTCTTCCCTACCGACCTCCCAGCGAGGATGGTCGCGGCGGCACCCGTGCACAACGCCGGTGGCAGCTTCGACGGCAGCCGCGGTGGCACGCACTCGTCGCGGCCTGAAAGGATCCTGAGGGAAATCGTGTCCGACTCTGTGCCTACCATGGCGCAGGTGCTTCAGGATTTACCGAGCGAAACCTTAGAGGTGCTGCGGGAGGCCGTGCGCAGCATGATTCATGCTCCGGAGAAGAGGGATGAGCTCACCAGCCTGCAGCGTAAGCTGGAGTGGCGGTCAGACCTGACTGCCGAGGTGCTCGGTCGGGCAAACAAGATTCAGCTGGAGATCATGATGGCCATCAAGACCGGTATGGCCATGTTTGTCACTGGTAAGGGCCAAGTATCAAGCAGCGAGCTAGTGGAGATATTCCTTATGAAGCGGTGCCGCAACGTGAACTGCAAGAGCGTGCTCCCTGTGGACGACTGTGAGTGCAAGATCTGCTCCACCAATAAAGGATTCTGCAGCGCTTGCATGTGCCCGGTTTGCCACAAGTTTGATTGTGCCGCAAATACTTGCAGTTGGGTGGGGTGTGATGTCTGTGGCCATTGGTGCCATGCTGCTTGCGCCCTGGAGGGGAACTTGATTAGGCCAGGGCCGACGCTGAAAGGGGCCATGGGCACCACTGAGATGCAGTTCCAGTGTGTCGGCTGCAACCAAGCTTGTGAGATGCTTGGGTTTGTTAAGGAGGTGTTCAATTGTTGCGCGGAGAACTGGAGTGCTGAGACACTGATCAAAGAGCTGGATTACGTTCGTAAGATCTTTGCTGCTAGTGAGGATTTGGAGGGGAAGGGGCTCCACGCCAAGGCTGAAGAGGTCCTAAACATGCTTGCAAAGAAAATGGTTTCCCCTTCGGAGGCGACAAACAACATGCTACAGTTCTTCAAATGTGAGATTACTTTACTCCTTTGCATTTGACTGTGCCATATAGATAAATGAATTTTCGAAATGCATTTATCTGTGCCTGTAGTGTAGAAACTAGGAACATTTTGCATTTTATAAACTGTTTGTGCTTCTTAGGTTCTTAATTAATTTTGTGGTTGATGCTATGCCTGTCTATTTGGCATATACGTTAGGAGTGCTGTTTCCTGCATGATACATTAGTAACATTCATGTTGTCATTTTTATGCCCTGTTATTTATCCTGTGTACGGCAGTGTTGCTAGATTTTCCGATGGTACAATCCATGTTTATCCTTTTTGTGTGGCTACAACTCCATTTGTACCCCATAAACCTATGATTTTATTTGGTCAATGTACCTTTGTTTCATTTAGTTCAACTTAATACTGATGGACTGAACCGTAAATTGTTGACTGCTTGAGGCCCTGGGATCTACTTGTATTTTTGCAGTACCAACTCAATAACTTTCTGATGCCTAAGCTTATTGTGGAATCCTCGGGACATACAGGCGCTGCTATTAGTCATTCGCCTGCTTAAGTACTGTGCTTATTTTTTGTTAGTTGTTACAGCAACATTATCATACATTATCTAAGAAGCTAGGTGAACATGTTGGTGAAACTAGATCCTCATAGGTGCCCCAGAATATGGTCCTTTTAAATAGTCTGATTTTATGATGTATCGGAAATCTGATGCCAGTTTTTCTTAAGAATACCAGAATTATAATATTCTCTTTATAGACTTGTCAAGTGCAGTAGCAGCTCTAGCTAACTTTTATTTTTCACAGATGGAGTTACAGACTACTCTGTAACTGGTAGCAAGTCAAAAGGCATACTGGCAGCTCAGACAAGTAAATCGGCAGATATGCTTCATCTCCAAGCTCCAAACATCACTCCACCAAAACCCTCGTTTAACTTCAAGCCCAGTACATCGATTCTCGATACACAGCTAGAAGCGATTAAGGCCAGTCCAAAATCGCTCTCCATTGAACCCCACTACAGCTCCACCTCGAAAGAGGATGACTCTTCAAGCCTGGAGACCATCGTGAAGTGCAAGGAAGCTGAGGCAAAGCTCTTCCAGAAACTGGCTGATGACGCCAGGAAGGAGGTAGAGAACTATCGCCAGATTGTGCGTACCAAGACTCAGAAGCTTGAGGAGGAGTACGCCACGAAGCTTGCCAAATTGTGCTTCCAAGAGACTGAGGAGAAGAGAAGGAAGAAGATGGAGGAGCTCAAGGCTCTCGAGCATTCGCACTACGACTGCCAGAAGATGAAGCTGCGGATGCAGACCGAAATCCAGGGCTTGCTTGAGCGGATGGAAGCCACAAAGAAGATGTGGGTATAGACTCCAGTTAACAAACTGTCTGCTGCTTCTGCTGCAGCTGAATACCTTAGAGATTTCATTGTTCGTTAGGAGAGTTTCCCTTCTGAATTGTTCGTTATGCTCTACCTGCAAATTGTAAGCAGACGCCTAACCTTGCGCTGGCAGATAGTATAACTAGCCGGCATTCAATTAATGGATTTGCCAATTTATGTTGTATCATTGAAGATATTTTTGTGTACAAAATGGAGTCGTTGGTTCATGACTTTGACCCCCCCCCCCCCCCCTGTGGTTGTAGACGGGCTTCGCATCTCCTTGAGAATATGTATTCAGGCTTTCCATTTTCAGTTCAGTTTTGTGCGTACAGTTCCTCTTAATTGTTTACGGAGTATACGTGCTTGGTGAGGACCGGAATGAGTTGATAAACTGTACTATCATTCTTGCATCTTATTATAAGGGCGTATCGTATTAAATTTGCACACTGGTCCCTGCAGGACCCATTATTAAAAGGAGAATAAGAATTAAACCCACAATGGTCCCGTGATAGTAGACTATTCCATCACAGGATGTAAACTTCTCGGACGGTCAGGGCAGCTCGCCACAAAAATTTGACAGGAAGGAAACCTTATCGGTTGCCACAAGTGGAATCCCGCGTAGATTTGCCTGCTCAGTTGTTGTTCCCCCCCTCGATCATATCTTCGCGAGGAGCCCCACCGCCAACATGTTGCCGTCTCCTCGAACTTTGAGCACATCACCGGGACCGGGTGACCACCGGTGACAGTTGACGGCCAGTGGAACCAACTTGCTGCTCCAGCTCGCGATCGGAACTCCTGTAGGTTGCCTGTTGCTGCCTTCTTCGGAAGAACCATGGTCTACTAGGGGTTACACAAGTTTGCCGTAAGCTCACCGCGCCGCCGC
This sequence comes from Zoysia matrella, assembly GCA_001602295.1. NCBI lineage: Eukaryota > Viridiplantae > Streptophyta > Magnoliopsida > Poales > Poaceae > Zoysia > Zoysia matrella. The sequence goes on along the minus strand of BCLG01001500.1, from coordinate 88,895 downwards.
GCCGGAGCCGGAGGAGGCGTGTCCATGTCATCCGGACAAATTGCGGTTTTCATTTGAACAAGTAGTGCGAAACAAGTACTGTCATATTTAGCAATTCACACATAGCTCTAGCTCTTGCACAAACCGCTGTACAAAAAATTTCTTGGACGCCCGAAACAATAAGAATCTGATCAAGCGGGACCGTGACGATCCGATCGATATCAAACAAGAACTGACCAATCGCTAAAGAAGAAGAACAAATGGCACGACGATAAGATACACCTGCCCTATAGTAGAGAGGTCAGTCAGACTGTCAGAGCCGAAGCGTGAGATCGGGCTCCTCCACGGCATGCACGACAGCGCTGATGATATCACTACCCGCCGGCTCGGCGGCGACGGCGGCCGGCCGGAAGCTCCTGGGCCAGCCGAAGCTGAGCTCGTCGTCGCCGACGAAGAACGGCATCGGGGCGAGCAGCCCCCGCGCGCGCCTCGGCTCGACGGCGGCGGCGGCGAGGTGCCGCGGTTCCGGGTGCGCCGCCGACGCGTGCGCCTGGATGCCGATGGGGTACAGGCCGGACCCGTACAGCGGCAGGGACGCCACGTCGGCGAAGTAGCCGCAGGGCGCGGCCGCGTCGATCCGCAGCGCGCACCGGGCCAGCGTGCGCTCGCGCCGGTGCGCGTTCTGGTGCCCGCCCAGCGCCTGCGAGCTGAAGAACTTCCGCTGGCAGTAGTTGCACGTGAACACGCGCGCCGGCTCGCGGGCTGCCACGGCCGGGCCCGCCTGCGTGTCATCTCCGTTGCTGTTGTCCGTGGTGCTTGACTCTGTGGTGGCCGCGGCGGCGGCGGCGACGGTGAGCGAGAGGTCGAGAGTGACCCGGCCTGAGGAGTTGGACGCCGCCTGGCTGCTGATCTCCGACACATCGTCGCCCGGCGCCTGGCAAATCTCCTCGCCGTTCATGCCTGGATGATGGCAGAAGCCTTGTCGCCGTTTCTTGCCTTCTTGTCTAACTCGCCTGCATTCAGGCAACGCGTCAGCTTATGATTCTTCTGTGAACATGGGAAGGTTAGGTAAGCACGAGAGACAGACGCATGCATCCATGATGAAGCTATAGCATGGGTGAAATAAGATGTGTGCATCAATAAACTAAGGAGAATCTCAGTGCTTTCAGTCTAAGCTCACTAGTGTGTGTGCAAGTGAGTCATAATCCATAACACAAGTAAGCTCCTGCTAAAATAAGAAAGGTTTATTATTTGCAGGAGAGATATGCGTGTCTATTCAGATAGAGTTGTGGATAAACTATGGAGTATGAAATGATGTAGGACTCTTTTTTGCTGAAATCGCTTGCAGTTTAAGCGACTCTGAATATGCCCCTGGCTTATCCATTCAGAATAGAGACTGCTCAGCCATTGAGCATCACACCGACTAAGCATCTTAGAGGGGAAAAAGGCTTGTGTTCGTAGAGTTACTAGCTTAAACCTCTTTTCCAAGACAGACAAGCTTAGCTAAAGAGTCGACAGTGCTTGTTTGATGCAAATTAGTTTTTGAACCGCAAAAATGCAGTAGGGAAATCTCAGCCTATTTCCAGATTGATCTGTATTCTGCTCAATAATAACGGGAAGCATCTGCTGCACCGTTAGCCTGTTAGGTCTGGATATGCTACTTTTAATTCCAAGTTTGAATACAAACAACTGCGGAAAGCATGCCTTCTTTTTCGTCTGAGAATCTCTAAAATGGAACCTTATCTAATAGAAAAAGCCAAGAATAGCATATTCAGCAGAAAAGGTTGGAGGCTCTGTTGTTCCTATCTAACCACATTCAGCCAACTTATAGCAACTTTTGCGAAGCATGGGAGGCAAGGAAGCGTAAATATCGGAACAGTACGCTAACTAACTCGTAAGCTGCATCGGGTCGTACCTAAAGTACCATCACAACATAAACATGACAAGCTAGGAACAAGCAAATATTTTCCATATTTTGTTTTTCGGGAACAATGACAAACATTTTTTTTTTTTTTGACATGGGTACCAAAACAACTACACTTACTAAGCGGTTTCACATGTTCAAGTGAGAATCTGCGCTGCCATGTCTATTAACTTGAAGAAACAACCCCAGGAGGCCAGGCATAAACGAGCTCGTCATCGAAGGCAAACACTTGACAAAGCTCAACGCCTACAAGATCACAAATTCTTCTAAAATTTATTCTTGTCCAACCGAGCATGATTATTCAGAAAAAAAAAACCAAGAACAGTACCACGACGACGTCGACGAACGTGCCGCAAAGCCAAGAATTCAAGGCAGCAGGTCAAAAGGCACCACGGGTTTCAGGGACAACGCAGACAGCAGAGAGAGAGAGAGAGAGAGAGAGCAGAATTACCTCGAACGAACAACCCCGAGCAGAATTCTGCACGCCGCTTCACAGCATCGAAGCCAAAGCCTGAGGAAGACGGACGCCAACTCGCCAAGAGACCAGCAAGCTCAGTCCCTTGTGTTCACCAAAGGGTGAGGAGGAGAAAGAGGGAGAGAAGGGGAAAGCACGGAGAGGGAGAAGAGAAATGAACTTGTCTGGGGGTGGTGGCGCTTCGGCTAAAGTGGCATGCCCACTGTGACGTTTAGTTCTGCAAAACTCAGAAGCGGTACTACTACAAGAAAAAGATGTACCTGCACTAAAGATATTGTTCTGATATGCACTTCACTTTCTTTTCTTTCTTTTTTTTTTTCCTTTGCACCACCACCACCACCACCATTCGCCACCCATCCATCCGTCCTAGATATGGGCGCAACAGAAAGCGCACACAGGCAGCCTAGGCAGGCTGCGTAAACGACGCAACCGAGGTGCTCATCCAGTTCGATTGTTTATCCCTTGGATCAAGTGTGTTCTATCCAAAACATCGTTCACGGAGAGAGAGAGAGAGTGGAGGCCGAGAAGGCGTGCGTGCCGCGAGTGGGCTGGAGCGCGTGAAGCGCCATGAGGTTTTTGTCAGGGTTGTGCGTGCCTCGCCTTTCCTTTGCGCGTTCGGGTCCTTCGTCATCCCTCGGTGCGTCGCCACGCCCTGGCGTGTCCTTGTGGATTGGGGTGGTTGTGGCCGGAGAAAGCAGTTCGGGTGCATTGCAGCTCGTGATTCCTTTGCCTCTGATCTGCACAACATGCCTGCCTGCAAGTTACCTCCGCTGGACTGTGACTTGGCCTGGTCCATCGATGGATGGATCTCCGTGCGATGCGAAGGAGTGGTGGTTGCTTGGGTGGACGCGCCTGGCACTCTCTTCGGATGCTGGGAAAGGGGACATGCCGCGAGGAAAAAAAAATGTTGTCCTGCCGTGGCCCAGAGCTCTGTACTGTAAAAATCTAGATTGCTGACTGCAAATCTGCACTACCGAGATCTGGATTTTAGTACGCATTTTTCTCGATACGTATCGTCCTGCAGAACCAGCGGCATGGTAGCGTTCGTAGAATAGTAAGCTTCGCAGTAGTAGGACGAGCTCTCGTGCCGAGCAGTTCGCAGGATTCTGAATCTAGGACGGGTACTGGAACCGATTCTTGAAGAAACCAGTTCCAAGACATCGAGAGTACACAATAGTACTCTCTCCATCCAACAGAAGTTCATTTCCATATTTTATCGACTACACCCTTCATCAATGATTTATATAGATTCAGGTAAATTTAAAAATTTAGTATTTATACTTTTAAATTAATCAAAAAAAAATTTCATAATATATATAATTTGTATTACTACAATTAATTAAGTTTATCAAAATTATTGATCAAAATTGTAGTCAATAAAACATAAAAATATACTTTTATTGAGATGGAGGTAGCAGTACTTCACTGCTAGGAGTATTTTCTTTTCAAAAACTTGCGTGATCCGAGACATGCAAATGCTCCTTTTACAGACGATGACCAGCCAGCAAGTCCCAGCGCTCGGTATGATGTGTCCTGCGATTATTCCATCTACTAGCGACATTCAAACGCGCTACCAGCTCTCCTCACCCATGTGCTTGACAAAAGCACAAGATCGGTGATGCAAGGGAGAAGAGGGGAAAGGGAATAAAAGCAAGAACTTTGAACAGGATCATGGCCTTTAAGGCAATAATCCGGGGAAAAGAGTAGTGTTGGACGCTGGAGACCAAAAAAGAAGACTAAAAAGAAAGGGATAAAAGATGATCAGGTAGTGATTGGCAGCTATGCAGAGCTGCTGCCACTTGTAGTGGAGATAGTGTACTCTTTCCCTCAACCTGGCTACCAAAACATCCTGAGAACCTAATCAAATTAGTTCTGACTAAGCTTTCTGCTACAATTGCGTCGCTTACTACATTTTGGTATTAGTACACATGAGACCACCGCATCCTGGCAAGCAGAAAGACAACTAGAAACATAGCGTGGCGTTGCCGTGCTTATGTTGTTGTAGATGTTTGATAGTCTACTAGCAAATAGAAAACTGAAAATCTGTTTAACTATATCAGTAGAAAGGATGTAGAAAATATATGTTAACAAAAGTTCAATAACACACTAACCGCTGAGTATACATTTGACATCAAATACATCAGCAACTGAATATAACCACGGCATGGAATGTTTGAGCTTGGCCCCTTTCTTTTCTTAGTTCTTTGCTGTTCCTTGAAGGTATACGTGAGGTAAAAATTGCAGCAAAGAGTTCAAAATTTAGTGTCCACAAGGTTTTGTGCAAATAGCTTATTAGATGTATCAAAGCTAGATATGCAAAAAAAATAAAAATCAGTCATTCATTGTTAGAAAACTATAAACCATTAACCTGCAGTAAACACGTTGATATCCATCACAGCTATATAAAATTGATGTTCAGAATGTGAGTCAGCAGAAAGACGTATATTAACCTTATATTATAGTTAGATTCATTTATACATTAAGCCTGATTCTCATTGAACAACAGAATAAGAAAAACATTATTTTGTTTAAAGATCTCAGAAAGTGAAACTTTCTACTCTTAGAAAGCAGTAAATTGAGACAACAAACAGCAAAACAGGACCTGGTAATAATCTATGTTAATGAATCATCGAAATATAACTATGATCATTGAGACGTGTGGCATCAGAAAGGCTCACCGGAGAAGGCCGGTGGCAAGAAGTGGAGACGATGAATCAGTTTTTTTTTTTTTTTAAAAAAAAAAAGACTACTGAAATACCTCTTGTGGCTAGGAGTCCCAAATTTATTGTGAATTTCAAACCAGAATGTCTACAGATTACAGATAAAATTTGAGCAAGAAACTCGATTCATGCATCACCATTGCTGTGAAACTGAGCTTAGATTTTAAGTGCAAATAGATCTTCAGAGTTCCAAAGACAGGTTCAGAGAAAACTGAAACAGAACGGTAGAACAATGGTTTAGTCCATGTCTGTAGTGATTAGTAGTTTGCACATTTTTATTGTATAAACACTCAATTTAACCTTTATCCTATACATTACTATAATACAATTACTACTTCTAAGTATTTGACTGGGGAAACACTGCAGGAAACTAACTTTTACTCAATATATTATTTGGCTTACCGGTTGAAAACCTGAAGTGCAAGGCAGAGTCTGCAACACTTTCTCATGGGGTACACATGAGGTAGGAACGAAAACCTTTAGCCTAAGTATGAATTCATTAAAAATCAAGAATGCCTTCTTGCCAGTGCTCTTAACGGATAAACCCAAGGTAAGCAGAAAATAATTACACCAAGGCAGTTCATGAAAACAAGCACAAGTGTTTGAGGGAGGTATATTAACCTTTTTGCTACCTAGTTTTGGTGTTTGTCCTTTTTTTATAACTCCAACATAAAAATAACAGAGTTGAAATATTTATCTCTGTCCACAAATATTTTCATCACTTTGCTATTTGAAATAGTAATAATTAAATTAGTTTTCACCTTGATATGCCCTGAATCCTGATATGACAATGGCGGCTACTTTCCACTTCATTTCATAAGTTGGCATATCTAAAATATCAAATAAAGCCATAAAGAGGACAGAAGCAAATTTATTTGTTTAGTTTTAAAAAATTTCAATCACCATTCAACTCCTGGATAAGCTGAGAATTTTCATATCTTCACCTCAAAATCAACATGTTGTGATGAAGCCATCTCTAAATTCACTTATCAAAATGGACAAAGCAAAACATAATCAGGACAGCCTATATAATTAACCAAAGTAAGCATTCCTGGCAAAACAAAAAAAAAAGAAAGAAAGAAGAAAGAAGTAAACAAACTTAATGGTGTGTTCAAAAGCAGTTGCATATCCTGACGAAGAACACAGACCTTCAGTAGGAAAGAGCCTATGTGGAGGAGCTGCACCATGAATGACTCAGCTTGAAGCGAACCGATAGAGGAAGAACAAGTGGAGCAGCAAGCTTTAGCCATGTGCAGCGACATCCATGCCACCTCTCTCTCTCTCTCTCCGCGGAGGGGGCGGAGCCTGTCGCGGTGGGGGAATGGCGGCGACGGGAGCGGCACAGGTGGACGGCTTTGAGAGAGTCAGTGGCTTCGGCGAAGGCTGCCTCTCACTCTCTCTTTCTCTCTCTCTGGAGGAGCGGAGCCCGTCAGGTTTGGGCGGGGGCGGGGGCGGGGGCGGGGGACCTCATTGTAAAACTGTGATTCAACACTTTCCGAAGCACTTAGACGCAAAATTTGATTGAGCAATCAACGGTTAGATTTATCTTTTGACAAGATCAAACGGTCATAATCTTTAATAACTGACGTGAAATGTCTTTTTTTTTAGAGAAAACACACGCATTTTAATATATTAAAATATTATGAGTCTATGACTTTGGTCACTTAACTGTGCAGTGTTCTTCCTTTGCCTGATTCCGAAGATCAAATCTGTCAGCCGAGTTGGTCCATTCAGAGCACTGTACATTCACGTAATAACAATTCAAAGAATGGAGAATCTTGAACAGTATCTTCAAAATTGCGAGCGAGTTATTAAGTGAAGTGCATTCATAGACTGCTATATGAGTAATCAGTGAACCAAAAGCATCCTAAGTGTGCAAGCTGAACCAACGAACTCTGTAACGCCCGGGAGATATATTAGTGCTACTCACTAGACATAGGGATCCCACGGGGCAGCAGAGATGGATGGTATCGTTTTGTCCATATTTTCTATGAATAGATTGAATGGGACGGTTTACTTTTTTTGTTTGGTTGGATGGATATGTATCTCGATAAACATAATCACTAATTATAGTAATACAATAATTATATATTATTATAATATACTAATATTTATTAATATTAATACTATTATAGAAATAATTAATAATAAAAAATATGTTAATTATCACTAAATATACTATAGTTGTCTTGCCAATTAAATAAAAGTAAATATAATAGTACTTAACAAATATATTATAGAAATAAATCTTAATTAATAATAAAATAAGTTAATTATCACTAATCATATTGCTAACGAGCATGCTTAGCAACGTGGATGAGCTCATCCAACTAATAAAGCTAGACAACTCCATCCAACATCTATAAAAAATATTATGTAAACTTGAATGATTCCATCCAGTCTGACGGCGAGCTAAGCAGCTCAAAAAACTGGATGAGATCATCCCATCCAGTCTCATCTAGGAAACCAAACACACCCTAAATGGGTCACGGTGAAAATAGGAACAGCTCCGGTAGACTAAACTTTGGCCTTGCGGTTAGAACCATTCTGCTCCATAGGGTCTTTGCTACCAACCAAGTCCTGATAACGCTGTTCCCAGTCATCCACTTTCCCATTTGCTATGTCTGCATGGATTGCCCTCCGGATTCCTTTTACAGCCAAAAAGTACTGGGAAAAGAGTATGAAGATAATAGCTATAAGTGACGAGTTCTATTTAACAGCGTGAGAAAAAAACAGAGTAGTATTTAACACTAGCTAACCTCCACAGCAAGGATGAGTGGTATGAATATCTTCCAGCGATTGTTGGGATTTGGACCATCGATTAACTTCTGATCAACATGGATTGGCTTGCTCCCGTTTGAGATGACAACTGTAATTTCTTTCCTCAGCTTTGGAACCCATGGAGTTCCATCAGGAAGAATCTGTGAGCAATCAAATAGTATCACCCATTAACCATCAAAAAGGTAGCACAGCGCATTGCAAGTCAAAGACAGGATGAGATGGACAGACCTTTTCCCCATGCTCATTAGTCTTGCACCTTCCACTGTTCTCCAGTAGTGCTATTGGCAATGGGAAATCCTAGAATAAGCAGAATATAGAGATTCAATTATAATAATATTCGTATGCGAAACAAAATGATGCACCTGCATTGTTGCTTGTGTGCAAAGAGATCTATGATAAGATGAAAAATTCTAGTTTCATCCTCTTCATTTAACCGTCCATAATGATTGAGCATGTCATGAACAAGATCAGCAGCAGCAGCAGGCGGGGTAAAGGAGTTAATATTGACAATATAACACAACCAAATTTTATAATACCATTCATTTTCTCAATAGTGATCACATCTAACTGGAAATCATAAGAATGAGGCTTACAGCTTTACAGGAAAGCACATAATTTTGCCATTCAGGATCCAAGACTCAGCATAAAATAGGTCCAGTTATTAGTCATATGAAGATTGTTTAGTGTGTTAGCCTGACATTAGAAATTGTGATCGCGCAAGATTAAATAACAGCAAATGTTGATTCTAGCACTCAGCTGAGAGTAATAAAAGACGAGATCAGAAATGCAAAAGGCACTTCCATGGGAGTATGTCCAAATACAAAATGAGAGAAAATGCATCAAGGAAACTCCATGCAAAATTGTTTACGAGAAAAAAGGTCCGTGCACAATTGCAGGTTCTCATTAATGCACTGGTATTCCAGAACGCATGATGGAAGCAACTGAATAAAAAATGAAAAAAATGCATTACCCCATATTCTCGTTTGTTGATTCCTGCACCCGCGCGGATGTATTGCAGAAGTGCCTCTGATCTTCTTGTAAAGAAATCATTATAATCAATTCCATCAGGTGATGAGAGTTGTGCATGGCTTAACACAACCAATGATCTTCGCCAAATTTCCTTCCCAAATGAATTGGTGATCGCTCTTATTACTTGTTCATCCAGTGTATCCATTCTTAGGCATCCAAGCGATCCATATACAGAAGAATATCATTGGTCTTGCCCAGAAGAAACCAACATTGTCATCAATAATATGTAAGATGCAAGCATATGAAATTAAGGGGGCTCAGGATTAGCTGCTCCACTCAATGGCACTTGTGGGGTAAGTTCAGGAAACCCCATACATTTCATCAGGGCTATTTAATGAACTGCCCTAAGGCCTGAACACAACTTGAACCGATATTTACAAAACAATTTGTTGTTTGCGATGTGGAGGTAATAACCTACTCTGACTCAACACTTCAAATGCTTCTGACTCCTTTATCCTAAAGAAAATCTTCCGAATTATATAGTGCAGTAACTCGACCACTCTGCATATGTAGTATTCAAACACAAATACCATTAACTTCGTCAAGATTTCAAGTTTAAGTTCTTTAAGTTCCAAAAGATTATTTTTCCCATTTTCAGACCAAACAGTGCAGTGTAATTTTTAAAGAAAAGGTTAACACATAATTCTCTAGAGGCAGTAAGTACAGAAATCACAGGACATAATTCAGTACTGTTTATCGAGTAATTCACTAGAGATAACCATATCAATCATAGACTATATGGAACAGTTAATATTGTAGCAAATACTCCAGAACATGTTATAGCATAGTACTCAATGAACTAGCATGCAGTATTTCACACTTAAAAGAATTTTAAATGTGCCACCCAAAGATCTTGCAAATTAAACGGCTTAAAAGTATCCAGCTGGTAACACCTGATACTAAGGAATAATCCTTCATGAACTAAGTCCAAAACGTGGCTCATTTTTTAAGGCCACAGTGCCTGATTTCATATGCTAGTTGCATCATTTAAAAGAAAAGCAAAGATATAGTTTGGCGTGCTGAAATGCTCCTACCTCTTTATGATCTGGACAGCCTGCTCATTGATGTACCCACCCTCAATAAGCCCAGGAGTGTTGATAATGTTCAAAGTGAACCCTGCCCCTGTGCGGCTGCACATCATCGCCCCCAGACTCTCAGACTGCACGGAGAAACATCCAACAAGAGAATCATATACGAGGTACTCCAGCAAGCGCCCCAAACAAACTGGAACAGGAAGAAGAGAAACCTGGAAAGCGTTGACAGCGGTCACCTTCTCACCAAAGATGGAGTTGATGGTGGACGACTTCCCCACTCCACCCTTCCCCATCGCTAGAACCGTCAATGTGCTCACATTCTGAACATAACAAACATAAGCTGAAAATTCAGGCATTGCCAAACCATTAACAGTAAATAATCATTCAGAAACGTGCACAGTAAGGAACCACTAAAATGTGACAGCAGTCACAGGACTCACAGCATACATATTCGTAAATGGCATCTAATTCTAAAACCAGGTGTCTAAAATGTCGCATTGTACAGACAGGTGGTTTAGCGCGGTACGCCGGTACCTCCTCCTTGAGCTCGCCGAGGAGCTCGTGCAGCTTGGTCTGGGTGGCCTCCGGGAACTGCTGCAGCCCGACCCACTCGCGCGGTACCGGCGTCGCCATCGTCACCCTTCTCTTCGCCCCCTCCTAAGACAAGGTAGCGCACCACACCCAATGAGATCAGGATCACCGGCCCAATTCGGCCACGGCGCACGGCGGCGGCGGCGGCGAATGCGAAGTGCGGAGACGCTTACCGGGAGAGGCGAAGACCGGCGAGGCGGTTGAACCCTACAAGAGGAGGGGCGGGGTCTCTTCTCGCGACGAAGCGGGACAGGGACGGCGTCGTGGGGTTTACGGGGAGGGAAGGCATAAGGAGAGGAGTCCGAGGGGCCGGGGGCGGAGTCGATGTGACGTGATGTCGTCGTCACTCGTCTTGTTCCTTTTGCTCTGATGGGCCCGGCCTTGTGGGCCTTTATGCCGCTACATTAGCCTAACTCACTGGACTGGCCCAAAGTAAAGATCCCGATCCAACTATTTTTATTTTCACACGCCTCGTCGTCAGCCGTGACTCGTGAAACCACAGAAAACGACTCCTTCCAAGCAAACAGCTGCTACGAACAAAGACGCCGCCAGGCACGAGCACGGGCCGAGCTACAGAGGTCAACAAAGTTCCGTGGCCCGACCGGCGACGGCCGAGGTCAACCGGGTCAGGCTTTACCCCTCGGCCTAAGCAAGGTCAAAGGTCAGAGGCTGAGAGAGAAGAACCGTTCCTGTTCGCTGCATCTCTGTGATCTGTGAGGTGGACACGATGGACTGGCTTACGCTCCTGTGGAATATTCCAACAAGTGATTCTACTGTGACTCCTTAGAAGAATTATTCAAGCTGTTCCTCTAAGAATAAGAACAATTCAAGCTAAGGCAGACAATCAGAAGACGGCACCGATCTGATCAAGTTCGGCTCTGTGCGGGAGTGGGCGTTCTGTTTTGGCAACTAAAAGGATTCTTTCTTTACTGAGCATGTTTCGAGTGTTCAAAATTTTGCATAGCCTGCGTCCTTGCAATACACTGGATGGATGATTCAGATCAGGCCACACTGTTAGGAGGCCTTGTGTTCATCTTGGCATTTATGGCATCTAGCTGCGATCACTTTATACAAATAACCTAATCTCTCTGTTTTTTAATTATTATCATTGTTGGCTTTTAATTTTAACTTTGACCATTTTTTTTATTAAATTTTTTAATAAATATTATATATTTTGTTATAATTTAATTTATCATTAGAGCTATTTGAATTACAACTTAAAATTTTTTATATTTAAATTAATTTTTTGAATAAAACGAACGGTCAAAGTTGAAGTTAAAAATCAATGGCGATATTAATTTAAAATCAGAGAGATTACACAATTTATAATTAAAGATGTTGAACAAGATATTTACACGTCAGTTCTCCGCGACAGAAACTCACTGATCTACTCCCTCTGTCCAAAAATACCAGCATTTGAAACTCTAAAAGTAGTATAAGCTTCGTTTTGTCCATTTTTCGTTCTAAACCTAATGAAGTACACCATGGAATCCGCCCAAAACAGCTGCATCTAACTATCCTACTCTCTGTTTACAACATACACCTCGGTATAGACAGAACTATCCCTTCATCCACATCGCTTCCCTTTGATCTAGGAAGACAGCCTGTTGATCCCTCTGAAATCCACGGCATCGACGCACTCGCCTAATCCTTTGTGCTTGTTGAGCGTCTTGAGCAGCTCGGTGGCCTTCTCCTTGGTCGCGTCCCTGCAGCCGACCTGCAAGAGCAGCAGCAGCTTCTGGAACGCGCCGACGAGAAGCGCCTCGGCCAGGCACTGCGTCACGGCCTCGTCTTCCTCCTCCGCGCCGGCGCGGGCAGCCCGGCCCAGGCGCCACATCGCCGATACGGCCAGCTCGGTGGCCAGGTCGGACACACGGAACATCTTCTTGACAAGCACGGGCACGGCGAGCGCGTGCGCCCGCGCGCTCGCGCGGCCGTCCGAGGACGCGAGCACCGCGTCGAGCACTGCCAGCGCCTTCTCGGACGTGCTCTTGTCGGCCTCGACGAGGGTCTCGACGAGCACGGGGACGAGGCCGGAGGCGGCGAGCCGCGCCGCGACGCGCGCGTCGGAGCGAGCCAGGTGGTAGGTCGCGACCATCGCGGCCTTGGTGGCCTGCGGGCAGATAGGAGCCTTGATGATCTTGACCAGTGCGTCTGCGATCGCGTCCACCTTCCCGTGCAAATCCGTGTTTAACGCTCCGTCGCACGAGACGATCTCCTTGATCGCCAGCACCGCGTTCATCCTTCCCGCCAGGGTCCCGCGCTCGGTGATGGCAACCAGAGGTCCCAGCGAGGTCGGCGAGGACAGCATCCTGGCGGCCTCCTCATCTAACGGCATCATGCAGGCCAATGCCGCCAGGACGTCCTCGAGGACGCCCGCGGCGTGCGCGCCGTCCGCGGCGGCGAGCGACTCGAACGCCGCGGCGAGCACGCGCCCGGTGCCGACAGACGCGAAGCAGCGCCTGTTGCGCTCGCTGTCCCTGGCAAGCGCCCTGACCCTGGCGACGGCCTCGGCCGCCGCCGCGGCACCGCCTGATTGCTGACGCGCGGAGTCGGCGAGCTCGAAGAGGAGCTCGGAGGCCTGGACGGGCGTGACGGGGATCTTGGGCGTGGGGATCCGCTCGACGCCGCGGGAGCGGTTGGCGACGCACCAGTCCTGGATGACGCGGCGGATCGCGTGGTTGGGGACGAGGTCCTCGTGCCGGAGCGGTGCGTTGGTGACGGGGCAGGTGCCGCGGCCCGTGTCCAGCCACGCCTCGATGCTCTCCCGGTCGTACGTGATGCCCGTCGGCGCCGTGACGGGGTCCTTCATCAGGTCCAGCGAGATCGGGCACCGGAATTGCGCCGGGATCGCCAGCTCCACGCCGTCCCCGCCCAGCGGCGCCGCCTTCTTCGTCGCCGCCCGCCATGCTCTCCGCGCCAGCAGCGCCATCGGAACTAACTACCAGACACGACAAGATCGAGCTGATCGGAGGAGAGATCGATCGAGGAGGAGGAATTCGATTGACGATGAGTTCTTGGAGACGGACAAGCGTGTCGGATTCTTCTCTTGGTGGGGGTGAGAGGTGCGAAGAGTTCAATGACGACTGCGAGGCGTGGGAGTTGGGACGGGTTCAAATAGAGAGGGAAGGGTTAAGGGTTTGAATTGGAACGTTGACGTTGAACGTGTGTTTGAACGGGTATAAACCGCGGGGGAGGGAAGGCGGGAAACGGTCGGTAATGCCTTAACGCGCATTTTCCTTTTAGGAAGGCCTGGCAGGTCTAAGATTTTTTTTTTAGAGCACATGCGATTTTCACTTCCCAAATATTTTGTAGCTAAAATATTTGTATTTTTTCAGGTATATACTAGAGGAGAAAACGCACGCGTAAGAATATGATCTTGTGTGAATACACAGGTTCGGATTGCATGGTTCAGACTTCAGACATCAGAGTTGTTCAGAGCCCAGACTCACCATTACAGTATACTAGAGCTCGGCTGTGTGACAAGTCAAAATTCAATATTGAATCAAACTTACAGGGCCTGTGCTACCAACTTACTACTACCATTAACCAAAGGGAAGGACTATTCCTTAATGACAAGTAGAAATCATCGACCGTGACTGGAATGTTTCAAAGTCCAGTCATCTAAGGATTGCTGTTACTTGTCAGCAATTAATGGCACCAATTTTCAGTTTTTGTTTATCAAATTCGTCGTACTAAGTCGAATCAGATCTGGTACTAACGACATTTCATCTCCTTGACGCTATTCACCCTGAAAAACATGGCACCTATCGTTACGTTTGAACTGCAGTAACAAGCGTAGCCTCTCGTTCCTCGCTGAGCTGTTCCAAGCTTGCGGCAGTTCGTCTTACTCACCAGATGCTTAGTCACCATGAAGAACAGCTCATACCAAGTGAGCTCGTCTAGAATCTCATATGAGCTGGTACGTACCAGTAGTAGGTCAAATCACAGGTTCTACTAGAACTGGCAGAAAGATCCAAGCTAGAGCTGTCTTTTCCTGCCCATGTGGATTGCCTGAAAGCAACCAGCACTTAAAATTTTGGTTCCAAGTTTGCAGCTATATTCAAAAGCTGGAATGCTAATAATGCTTGGAAAGGATCGTCTGTATTTGCTTTACAGAGTATTTTCTGTTTGGTAGAGTGTACTAGCAGATGTCTTCAGAGAGTATTGTCTGCTAGGTAGAGAAGTTAGCAGCTCTAAGTGAGTTTATGCTTGTATCTCTTTTTTGGATTGATAGTATGAATACTAGTTTTTAATAATGGACTCTGGCCTCTTGAAGCAGAAGCAGGATGATTACTTTCCATTATCCAAAATTAAAAGTAGACTCTAGATGTTCAAAAGACTGTTGATTTCAACATGCTATACTTATTTTCTCCGTTTGAGTTGTCTCATTGCATGCATCGGTGTTTCTGGAAATGCAAGACTTCGCCCATTATGACTGCTCCTAAGACCGTCTTCCGACTAGAGTGATCAGCTTATGTGAATCTCTAACTCTCCCAGCTTAGCTGATTTCTGTGGCTGTACACAAGTCCCCGGAGGGGTGAGATGTGGTGCATTGCTCTTCTGGAAATTGTAGTAGCATTTTTTCAGGCAAACAATTGAACACGTCAGTGAGAGAGAGAGAGAGAGAGAGAGAGAGAGAGAGAGAGAGAGATGAAATGGAGCAAGCACAAACACTCACGACCTGCAGGCTGCAGTACCTTCTAGAGCCCGGACTCCGGGAAAGATTATCAAATCGTCTACCGCTACAGATAAATCATACTACTCCCAATGAGTTCATGCCTTTCTTCTTGCGTTCCCACTCAGCCATGCATTTCTCGGTCTATTCTGCTTTGTGGAAACCAAACCAAACATGCAGGCGAACTTGCCTAACTTTCAGTTTCGCTCGACTGGAACGTTTGTTTGGTCTCTCGTGATCTCATAAACAAATACTCCTGCTCCTGCTGCTACTCTGATATCATCGTTAATTTTTAAATTTAATTTTAACTATTTGTTTTATTTAAAAAATTTATTTGAATGTGTAAAATTTTAACTTGTGATTTAAATAACTCTAATAATAAATTAAATTATGTTAAAATATATGAAAATTTTTAAATTTTTTTAAATAAAACGAATAGTTAAAAATAAATTAAAGAACAAGAGAGGGTATATTTGTTTGCTCGAAACCGTCGGAACAGCGGTCCGGCCAGTCAGGCCCCCGGTCTCCGTCGGGAAAGGTTCAGACCGAACGCCGTTCGGTTGTTTTACTAACTGCTCTGGTTGCTGGCACGAGCCCATGCATTCCCCTGCAAAAGATAAACTAATCTGAGCACGTTCTGCGACCAAAGTAGGCACCAGAACGCATTGTTTGGTACTTCTTCCCTCTCAAAATAAAGATTCGTTTGATTTTCGTATCATTTAATTTGATCAATGATTTTTATAAATTTTAATAATATTTATTTTAAAACGAAGGAGTAAACGAAAATTTCATTATTGGACCACGGACCACGGCAGTACCAGCACTTGTTCTGTTTATTTTGTCGTTCGTGGTGGGGGCAAAAGTGTGTCGTGGGCGGACGTGTTCAAACGCCGGCGAACGCACGGCTGACGCGTGGGCGTGCCTCCAACAGCTCCGGCCTCCAGCTCAGCGCTGACGGGCGTGTTTTTTTCTCCACCGTCTTTTCGCGGTTTTCGCAGACGGTGCGGGACGAACAGCGACGCGGTTTTCGCGGTGCGGCGCACGCGTGTTTCCGACGACGACAGCGGCCGCCCCTCTCCGCCTGTTTCTTCCGGTGCAAACAGGGAGGACACAGCGGCGGCTCCGCGTACCCTGTGGCAGGTAGCTCCACGGGTTTCACATCGGCCCGTCCCGGGCTTCCGTTTGTCCTCGCCTTTCGCGTGCCCGGCTCTGTGAGTGAGGGAGACCGCGTGGTGTCTGCCTACCTCATTGTCGGAGCTTCCCACACTGGAGTTTGTCACGTGGTTCTGCCGTTCATCTTGCGTTTTTTCTTCGGTAAGGTAGGCGTCATGTGCTGATTTCACTGTTCGAAGTTGTGTTGTGCGGAGTTTCGTCCGAAAAAGAACACGAGTCGTGCAACGCGAGCCTGTTTTTCAGAAGCAAGATATGACTGCTAAGGAAATGAACCTAGTGCAGGCAGAGGAACGTGGCGCAGTCCCCTCACGCAGCGTACGCAGCACGGATGAGACGCTCGCCGCGACACCGGACCCTGCGGTGCGAAAGCCGACCTGGGGCCGGCGAAGAAGATGTGGGCGGACAGCGAGGGCGACCACCTGCAACTCCTCGAGACCGTGGTCAGAGTGTCGACGGCAACCGGCGTGGACTGGGACCCCAAATTTCTCGCCGCGACGGTGCAAGTGTATATCCTATGTTTACGACCAAGTCATCATTCAAACTGTCGGAAACTTCGACAACGTGATAGCAACAGGGTGGTCAGATCCAAGTACAACTCCAAACGAATAGACTATTTCAACATGCAAGACCAAGAACAGACTGGTGGATGTTAAAAACAGTTACTATGTTGCAAGGAGAAAACTATACAGCGGGACCGCTACGGAACTAGTATCTGAGGCCAGGAACACCACATGATCCACCTGCATGAACTGAAGGAGAGAATATGAGGTAATTACGAGCTCAGTAATCAAACTAGAGTAGAATGTATGGAGTATAATGATCAGATTAACACCAAATGTATACCCAAGAGTCATAGATCGTCGATGTTCATTTGT
The DNA here is from genome assembly GCA_001602295.1 of Zoysia matrella. Taxonomy (NCBI): domain Eukaryota; kingdom Viridiplantae; phylum Streptophyta; class Magnoliopsida; order Poales; family Poaceae; genus Zoysia; species Zoysia matrella. The sequence goes on along the minus strand of BCLG01001500.1, from coordinate 71,636 downwards.
AATATTCAAAGGTTGCAAAACAAAGAAATTTGGCAGCTACTTTTAACCATCATCAAAACTCAAGCATGATGGTATTCTATTTCCTTTTCCCTGCTACAGGCTTACAGCAACTCCGGTCCAGGACTCCATGAAGCCCAGGGAAACAATCACTCACAAAACTCAGCCTAAGGGCTGCTTTGGAACACAATAATTTCAAAGAAATCACACAGGAACCTCATTAGGAATCAATCCCATTTCACAAGGAAAAACGCAAGAAACAAGAAAAACTCCCACAATCCAAAGGAGGCCTAAGTATAAGATGGCATGCAGGTACACCATGTTTGCTTCTCCTGCTTTATTGAAATAATATCATAGCACTGCCGAAATCAATCTTTCCTTTACGAAAGCAGTATTTAACATTGAATTAATCACCAGTCACATGTCCTTACAAATGCACTGCTCAGTTGTACTGGAAATCTAGATCACATTGAGACACACTGGAATCACTCACCTTAAACTACAACATTTCTACTCTTCCTTGATGCGCCTTTCAGTCTCTTCCAAAGCTTTGATATCCTTGTTGAACTTGACAATTCGGTAAATGCACCTGTTACACCCCCAACCCCAAAATAGAAGTAAAATGTAAAGCCAACAACTCAATGCTCATGCAAAAGTCAGTAAATCAAATTTTGCAGATGAGAAGTTTTACCAATAAAGGAGGCACGCCGAAACACAAAGGATAACATTCCTCTGGGCTTTGAACATCTGTGAAAGAAAAAGCATCACTGAGAATACAGAGAAAACAAAGAATTTATATAGTACAACATCATCTCTTCTTGAAAAAAAAAAGCTGCAGTACCCCTGTCACAAAAAATAATTGACTAATTCCCGAATATGATGATTAGTTGATTACAAATCCAAGAAGTGCCAAACAACTAAAAACGTGAACAAATTAATAATAACACAGAAAATTCAGTTCAGCAGATAATAAAAAACATACACCCCAAGCTCAACGGGGATGGGATTGACAAAAAGAAGAGGTCATGTCAAAATGTCTGGTGAGCACTTTCTAATGCTGATGTAAAATACCATCCCTCACAATTTTTAGGCACCCAATTTTTGCTTTGCACATAAGGCAATTTGATTGTCTAGTATAACTAGTTCTTTAACTACAATCTAGAAATGCCCAGATATCCTCAACATGGTTCATCATTTTCACCTCATTCCTGCTACAAAAAAGGAACCATTTAAAATTTCTCCTAAAGAAAGGGTTCTATGCACTACCGCAATCACTGAGCCTTGATTTTTTACATGAGGGCATTAAAACTATGCAGAAAAGGTCAGTCATTCGAAAAAATCCCAACAATGTAAATGAACATCCTTAATTATGCAGAGAGGACATCTAAACGTGTTAAATATATTAACAAAGTAATTATTCAAACCATAATGTAACAGAATAGTGGAAGCCTTGAATTTTTTTTTTTAATCAAAAGCACTCTGATGAAGTGTGGTGACCTCAGTTGGTTTTGCGCACTAAAAATGCAAATCAACACATCTTTGATGAAATCCACCGAAACGGTTGCAGCAGAAGGGAAAATCAGTAAGCTGAACAAGGAATTTTCTCCTCATTTCTGATGCTGGATAGCCATCTTTCAGCTTATGTTTGCTTAGTTACGTTAAACACGAAGGATAATAGGTGATGTGACAAATACTGTAGTACATATTCCCATTTATCCCAATTCCAATCTACTCTTTATCCTGTTCCTAATTACTGGTTCTCTAACCTTTCTCCAGCAACATGAATCTTTGCCTACTGCCAATAAACTTTTGATACAGCAGTACATCGTACCATATTCAGTTATTCACAACCCAACCTTCATAATAATGCATAAGATCGATCTAGTCATTTCTACAGCAGGCATAGTCACACTTCATTAGTTCATTATAATAGCCATAGTCCAACCAAACAATTAAACCACTTAAAGCAATACAACAGTTGCGTTTGTCGGATTCATAAAGCTAATCATTCCTTCATATAGGAGTTGGAGCCCTTGAAGCACCACAAATCCCAACGTGGATAGCGTATAGATTACTCACCATTTTCTCGAAGCGGATGCGCTCGTCAGCGGTGCAAACCTCAGAGGTACACATGAGCCTGTTTTCCTTCTTCCAGTAAATATCTGCACCCACATCAGAAAAGAGCGAACAAATCAGATATTACGATTCCGAAAGGGGACCAGCTGAAGGTTCAGGAAGGCCGAGCGGCGCCGCACGCACCTAGGAGCTGGAACGCCGCGAAGGGGATGACGGTGGCTATGGGCTGCAGGAGCAAGGACACGACCCCGACGATCTGGTTCCGCACGGCGCGGGGCGCCGGGAGCGTGAGTAGCGCGGCCACCACGGCCTCCGCCGCCACCACGCACGCCAGGATCACCCACTGCAGCGCCATCCGGATCCCCTCGGCTAGAACACTCTAGAACCTTCTTCTCGCGCGATCGGGCGTGGGAAGCGGGAAGCAGGCCTCGGTCTCTCCGATCTGTGAAGCTCGGACGCGTGGGCGCAGAATGAATGCGAGTTGGTTCCGGTTTCCTCGCAGTGGGGTGGACAGACAGGTGGATAGAAGTCGCGTCCTGCGTCCGTTCGTCCTTCTACTTCGAGAAGCGAATTTGCTTCGTCGCCAAGGGATTCGGTGCGGTCGTTTTCGAGGCGACTTGGGCCTTGAGCCCACTTACTCACATTTGGGCCAGGTCTTGTGACCACACGGCCTGTTACTATCCGAGCGCTTCTTCCTCCTCCTTCTCCCATTTCTGTCGCCGCCTCGCTTCCTGTCCCTCCCGCCTGTCCGACTGCGAGCTGGGGTTTAGCGGCAGAGAGAAAGAGAGGGTTGAGTAGAGAAGGGGAAGATGAGCCGGAGCCTGGGGATCCCGGTGAAGCTGCTGCACGAGGCGGCGGGGCACGTGGTGACGGCGGAGCTCAAGACCGGCGAGGTGTACCGGGGAACCATGGTCGAGTGTGAGGACAACTGGAACTGCCAGCTCGAGAACATCACCTTCACCGCCAAGGTGCGTGCCGCATACGCTCTCTATGCCAGCCGTCGCTCCAGATCTGAGCCAGAACCCCGTCGATTTAGGTTGCACGAGCTAAATGTTCTTTGTCTCGTACTAATCTGTAGGATGGGAAGGTGTCGCAGCTCGAGCACGTCTTCATCAGGGGAAGCAGAGTAAGGTAATTTAGAGGATCGGTGGGCGCCCTTCAATTTTTGGTGTGGTCTTCTTGATTCTGCTGCCTAATCTGTTTTTCTGCTTCTGTTTTTTTTATAGGTTTATGATTATTCCAGATATGCTCAAGAACGCCCCGATGTTCAAGCGCTTGGAAGCAAGGATTAGGGTCAGTTTCTGATGACTAACAGCGCCATTTAGTTTGCTGCTTGACATGATTATATGTTTCTGTCTTCTATAATTCAGGGCAAAGGATCAGCTGTTGGAGTTGGCCGTGGTCGTGCGGTTGCAATGCGCGCTCGGGTAATTTTTGCTGTTTTTGTGCATTCTGTTTTTTTTTCTCGTTATGACTGATTTTATTTGTCAGTATCGATGAGGTACAGAGCTGTGAAAGAATAATAAGGATGTCCTCTCTGAAAGAATAATAATAAAAAAAAAGAGAATAAGCTTTGCATTTTTTATAAGTCAATCCAGAAGTTGTTATGGGCAAGCTGCGCAGAGTTATAGGTCGCAAAACAAATTGAGAGTAATTTTCTTTATCGGTTATTACTGTTGGAAATTTGGATGGCAGTTTTGCTGACACTATTGAACACATCAAAGACTGAACTTGTTTATGGATGGATAGAACTCCCACAGTATTGGCATTAGTTTTGTGCAGTGATTTTAAAGTTCACTTACCTTTTCTGCACATGGCATCATTGTTATTCGGTGTTGTGAAGCAGTATTAAGCCTCATGGCAATTTTGTTAACCACAAGGTTATTCTCAAAAGATGTCATATTTCGACGATGTTTTTAAATCCAGGACGTAGCATGCACACGTCTGTCAATTGTAGATTTTTTGAATTAGCACTGAGGGAGTTAAATCAGTGTGCAGCACTAGGGCGATGCTTTCCAATAGAGATTTATGTTGGCAAATCATTTAGCTATATGTATATTTATTCCTACTGAAAGTATTTTTTCCACTTGGAGGGAGGGATCAATTGGATAGGATGTTGAGTTAATCTGCATTTGAAATAATTTTTTCGTATTGAAATGGTAACATATAATCTACGAGCAGAAGAACTTTTTATGCCACAGGGAAAGAAAAAAAAAGCCCCCTCCACTGAACTCTACACAAAAGATGAATTCTCTTGAGCTTCTTATGCTGAAAACCTCCACTGGTCTGGATATTTGTATGATAATTGAAGCTTCCGTGCTGGATATGCTGTTTGTTATGGAATTGAAAGGTCTCCACACGAACACAGTGTCATCATAATTGGAAGTTTAGGTTCATGTCAAAGTTGCAGGAATTAAATAACAGCATCGCCATTCTTCTTTTGTACCTTGTAAGCATGTGTTTATTTTGAAAAGTGAACCCGATTTTAAGTGATACTGAAGAAAACCAAATTGTCATGGTAAAGGAACTATGCAAAATCTTCATATTTTTGTATTTATGTGATTTGGTACAATCAAGCGCAGTATGGCTTATATTTGAAGTTTTGTGTTCTCCAGTTAAGCACTTGATAGTTACTAAACTCTACCTGCTTATTTGTAGGCTTCTGCTGGTCGTGGTGGTGGTCCAATCGGGCGGGGTAGCGCACCTCCTGTGAGGAGGTAAAGATTCAACAGTGTGTGCTCGTCATCTGGATGAAGGGATTGTGTCTTCAACATCAAAACTTTGTTTACTCCTAGTTAAAATGAATGTACCTCCTGCATGATTTTTGTTGTCTTCTTAACCAATGCAATCCTGTTGGTAGTGACTGTGTTGTCTTCTGTATTACTATTAGAGGGAGATGTTGGATTGAATTTGGTATTTCAATGGTGGAGTAATCTGTTTGTCGCCTTGATCTGGATGGCTGTATCAGTGCTTTTCCTTCCAAGGATTATGTTCCTCTTTTTTTAAAATACTAGTAAATTATTTATGCTAGATTTTTGTTGTCTTATTAACCAATGCATCCTTAAAAAAATGTTTCACCGTTAAACTAGATTCAAGTGTAAGTTTTAAATTTCACTAGCTGCGGATAAGCTGGGACAAGTCGATGAATATTGGATAAGTTGGTGCTTATAACATGTGAGTAATGTTCTTACAATAACTGAGAGGTCGAACCTTTCATATACACGTTAACATACATGATTCTTATATGCTGAGCAGTTGTGTTTGTATAGAAACCTTAAAAAAAGAATTGATTCACATCCACCGGATGGTCCCATCTGTTCATCCTACCGTTCGTTGGTCCCTTGGTCCTATGAAGAGTAGAGTTGCTAAAAATGTGAAGGTTCTCAAAGCTAAAATAAGATGACACTGATTTTTCCCCCCTTCAAACTGGCACTTTTAGGCCCTCTTTGAAATGCATAAACTTCAGACATGAGAATTTCCCAAGAATCAGCTAAATTCTTTAAAAATATAGAAAACAGAAAAAAAAAATCTGCATTTCAACCGGGCCAAAAAATTAAAAAAAAATTGAATCTGGATAATTTACAAGGGAGCGTTTACAAACATCGGCAGCCAAAAAATGAAAAAAAAATATGGAGAAAGGGAAAGACAGGAATTTTATAGTCAATCCTAGCCGTCGAAACCACGCACCCGGCGGCTATATGAGGCAACCACTCCATAAACCCTAACCCAGGACCGAGAACCCTAGACCAGCTGAGCCTTCATCGCGGCGGCCGCCTTCTCCTTCTTGCGGAATCTGTCACCTCGCAAAAATGGTAAGACCCGATCCCATCTTCTCGCCGCTTCATTTTGTCGATTTCTCCATCGTTTCCGTCGAGTCGAGCTCGTGGAGTGCTTACAGCCGGTGTTCTCTTTTGCTGCATTACAGAGCCAGGAGGCGGTGAACCCGAAGGCCTACCCGCTGGCGGACGCGCAGCTGACGGTTTCGATCCTCGAACTCATCCAACAGGCTGCCAACTATAAGCAGCTCAAGAAGGGTGCCAACGAAGGTAGTCAACCGATTTCTTTCCCTCGTTTACTGCGTTGTTTTTCTGCTAATTTTGGGGCGTGTGATTGAGATTGTGTGTCTACATCTTTGCGCAGCGACAAAGACCCTGAACAGAGGGATTTCGGAGTTCGTGGTGATGGCGGCGGACGCGGAGCCGCTCGAGATCCTCCTCCACCTCCCCCTGCTAGCTGAGGATAAGGTACTGAGCTTGCTCCTTCTCCCTTTGCTTTTGTTTTGCGCATCTCAACTTTAGCTGGTGCCGCGAACTGTGGTTATTGGTGCCATACATTCTAATGTAATTGTACATAGTGAACTTGGTTTTTTTGTTTGTTTGTTGTGAATTCGTGTTTCTTTTATGTTGATGGCTACGTCTAAGTTGGAAGCGCCCCGGATTTGGTAGTGTTAATCGACTAGTAGGATTAACTGACTGAGAACTGAGAAACAGTAACTGTAGTGAGCTCGTGGCATATGTGCCTAGCTGTCCAGAACTCTAGGATTTTGTATTATTCAACCTGCTAGCTTAGCTCTAGGTGATATTCATTGGTTTATCTTTCTTTCAAAAAAAAAGATATTCATTGGTTTATTAGTATTACAATTTAGCACATCAGGATTTTGTTATCTACGTTACTCTATACAAAGCTTACCTTAATAATGTCTTTTAGTTGTATGTTCCATAGGTCTTCTTCATACAGGGATATGTTCATGGATTTCAGTAGTTGGTTGTTCTAGCTGAATCAGAGGGTATTTTGAAGTGTTGTAAGTTTGTTTTATTGCTAATTTAGCCTGCGCTGTATAGGGAGTTTCTTTTTATCAGTTTTGGGAATTATTGAGTTTTACTATGTGCTTTTGATCCTGCTTGAAGAACTTTACAATTGTACCTTTGGTTACTGACGGCCATGTTTCACATATCTTTGTTCTTGGTCATATATCATGAATAAATGACGACGGGCACCTTATAACTTGTTTTGTTTGTGATTTGTGCAGAATGTTCCATATGTATTTGTTCCTTCCAAGCAAGCTCTTGGTCGTGCTTGTGGTGTGACAAGGCCAGTCATTGCTTGCTCAGTGACTAGCAATGAGGGTAGCCAGCTGAAAAACTCGATCCAGAGTCTCAAGGTGATTAAACTAGTTATTTTTTTTTTAAAAAAAAAACCATGCTTTAAGTTTTTTTTTTCAATGTGGTTGCATTGCTAATTGATTTTTATGAATTGCAGGATGCTATCGAGAAGCTTCTCATATGATTATCAAAGACATTCAGTGTGATGGGCCTCAGAGTGACACATTTTTCAGAGGCTTGGACTGTGATAGTGTCTTGTTTGCGAGATTTGTGTTATCGGAACTATGTTTGATTACCCTCACTGTAATTCTCAAAACATCTGTATCATGGTGGTTCATTTCCCTGGAAATTGGCCACTGTTGTGAGGTTGATGACTAAGGGTTTGAGAATTGGTAGTAGAGTAATTTTATGACCATTTGCAGCACAAAAATATATCGTGTGCCATCAGGTAACTAAGGTCATTCAGGGTCTGAATTAGCTAATCTTTCTGAGCAGAGTTTTCTTTCGAGAGAATTCTTTTTTTGGCCATAAAATTTTCAACGCTTCAAATTGAACTTCTTTATGAGGATAGAATTTCGTTTCAATTTTTGTATCTTTTTTGGCCTATCCGTCAAATTGGACAGTTAACGTTGTTATATGAGTATATGAGAGTGAAAATTACCATTTTATAGTAATGGTTTTTAATGTTGTTGTATGACTATTAATACTATAATTAGCTCAATAATAATATGCTAATACTATTATATACAATGACTTTTTCTTTCAATGCAAATGGTAGTTATCATCATATTATTATTAAAATAATTACTGTGTTAATAATCATATAATAACATTAATAGTTATTACCAATGATAAAATAGTAATTTGAACCATCATATAACAGTGTTAACCGTTTAATTTGATGAAAAGGTCAAAAAAAAAAAAGAAGAAGGAAACGAAAATAAAATTATGTTCTCATGGGGAAGTTTCATAGGGAAGTTTTATTTGAAAAAAAAAAGTAAGCGTTGAAAATTTGAAGGTCAAAAAAGGAATTTCTTTTTTCTTTTCTTATTGTGATGAATTCGAGGCCTAAACAAGCTGAGCTACGTTTCGTTATAACATCAAACCGTGGCTTATTGATGACCATCAGTTAAGGGCCCGTTTGCTGCAGACTGCAGCTACAAGCAGCCAAATGGATTGCTGCAGTCGCTACTTTTCAGCACCCTGGTTCGCTTGAAGTCAAATCTGCAATTGAGTTGGACAAAGTGTTGTTTGCAAATCGTTGGCAAGAGTGTTGAATTCTGCGCTGTTTGCAAGCCCGTTTTATCGTATTATAAATAAATCAAACTGAGATAACGTATGTGTTGCTAGAGCTGAAAATCTCTACAATTTCCCCATTGTTTCGATGGGAAAAAAAACAACTGAGCCTGCCACACGAGGGTGCTCGGCGGCTCCGCACGGCCCGCACGGGAGGCGGGGAGGACGCCCGGGCTGGGCTGACCACGCGAGCGCCGTCCCACGTGCCGGTATGCGATTGACTACGCATTTCTCTGCAAGCAGGACCCATCGTATCTAGCCAACCACAGGCCGCCGCGTAAACCGGCCCCACTCCGGTGCGCGGGCACATTACACCGGCCATCGACACGTCTAATCCCACTGACAAATTATCCCACCTAACGGGTGACCCGCACAGTCAGTGTTCCGAATGAGAATTGGATGCGTAAGCGCAGCCGAATGGGACCACAAGTTGCACGGGCTCCTCGCCCCCTGGCTTTAAGTAGCGGCCCGTCCCCCGCTATCAAGCTTCTGGTTTCGCTCTCCGCCCGCAGCCGCAGAAGCGTTTTACCCATCGCTCCTGGCGAAACCCTAGCCGCCACGCAAAATCCAAATCCCGCCGCGCCCGAAACCGTTTCCTCGGGAACTCGCGGCGAATCGGTTGTCGTCGATCGATCGCTTTCGATTGGGCGTGCTTTGCTGCCCAATCCTTGTGATTCGGCGGGTTTAATCGCGTTGGCGCTTCGGCCATGTCGAGGTGCTTCCCCTACCCGCCACCGGGGTACGTGCTAAACCCCGCGGCCGTGGCCAGGGTGGAGAAGGCCGATAAGGTTTGTTGAACCATCGGATTTGCACACGCACGTGCCGGATCGTTTGTTCATGAATCATGCCTGGCTGGTTTTGACGGGATCTGCTGCTTGTGCGTGTGGTTTGGGGGTCGCAAGTACTTGTATGCTAACACATGCGGTGGAGGAATGAATCTTGTGGAGAGTAGCACAGACTTGGTACCGTTAATTGGAAATTAAAAGTGAACAGAGTCAACAGACTGCTGCTGAGATAGATTGCTGGTCGAGTACTATTTGCCTTTTGTAATGACATGGAAAATCAGATGACAGTTCCATTTGTATATTTAGCCAAAAACTATGATGTGGCTAGAAGACTTGTAGACCCAGATTTGGTTTGTCCAAATTGAAGGTTAATCGCCTTCGGCTTGATTACACTGCTAACCCATCTCGGTGGAGCTTACTAATGTCTTCCAAAACAAGGTTTCAAAAAAAAAAACAAACAACTAAGTGAATACTAAGTTGAGGTAAGATGTTGCCGTATAGAATGTGTCATACGGAGAGTTTTGTGTTATTCTTGTTTTCTTTTATGGTGCAACTTTTTTAATGCTGGTTCTGTATTCTTGTGCAGTAGTAACTGCTTTGGCTTCAACATGGAGCTAGAACATGTTTTTGAAATTGTCATATTCATTTTACCCAGAGCTCTGGGAAACTGAATTTTCTTCTTTTATTTTTTTTTATCTTCGGTTTTCATGGTCTTGTTCTGTATGCTAACTAAGCAATGTGTGATGAAACTGAAAAATGAAGAGGCTGAGAGTTGAGCTAAATAATTGTTTCCTGACTGTTTCATTACTCTCTTGATGTCCTTTGTTGGCTCATGCATCCTTTTGCCAAAAATAGCTCATTCATATCTTTGCTTATGTCTTATATTCGAGTTTGAAAATTTCCTTGTATGTGCCTGACAATTTGATGATGCGATTTAGAGTTATTTGAACATATCATATTTGTTTACTCTCTGGTGCCAAATAGTTTTTGTGATGGACCATACAATTAGATTATAACATCTGTATTAATATTCAGTGTTATTTAAAATTGACAATGTTGCAGGATATAATGTCATCTGTGGTCAAGAGACTTATGTGTTTGATAGGATTAGGATTGTAGCATGTGACTAACTGAGTAATTAATTGTCAAGGATAGTTGAATAATTTGTGTGTTTGAGCTGTAAGTGAAACTTCATTTTGATATTCAAAATACCTGCTTGGCATACCCATCGTCTGTTCAAAATCAGGACTGACGATTACTCTGCTGGCTGAGTTCCAGAAGAAAAGGGAAAAGGACAAAAAGAAGGCAGAGAAAAGGAGCGACAGGAAAGCTCTCCAGCAGGGTGAAACGTCTAAACATTCAAGGCATAGCAGTAAGAAGAGGAAGCATGAATTTATTGGCACAGTTGGGCAGGAGTCCAAAACGGTCTCCAAAGAATCAATTGAGCAACTGGAGAAGAGTGGACTCTCAGATGAGCATGGCGCCCCCTGTTTTGTTCAAACAGTTCGTGACTCTCCTGAGAGCTCACAGGATAGCAGTAAGAGAAGAAAGGTTGTATTGCCCAGTCCTAGTAAATCTAAGAATGGTGAGTTCTTCTTTGATTACAACATGCTTATTGGCTTGTTTACCTTCCAGATATTGCAAGACTTATTCATTGACTTGTGATCTTGCAGGTAACATCCTTGTTAAAATGAAAAGGGAGCAAGTTCCTGAGCAACAGTTGATCAAACAAATGAGATTGGGTTCAACCCAGTTGAGCAAGCCAAACTCAATCCAGCAGCAGAATAAAATGGAAGTGAAACATTCTGCTGCTGCACCGGTCAATGTTGAGCCTCAAGCAATACAAAGACAAGCAAACACACGACTCCCTTCAAGGTTCACGAGAACCCAGTTGAGCAAGCCAGACTCAATCCAGCAGCAGACTAAAATGGAGGTGAAACATGCTGCTGTTGCTGTTGCTGCTGCTGCACCTCAAAGGGTCAATGTTGAGCCTCAAGCAATACAAATACAAGCAAACACACAACTCCCTTCAAGGTTTTCGGGAGAGGTTCCACAGATGGCAAAGGTTGTGCAGCAGGAAGATCCCAAATTATCAGTGAAGCCACCAGTTGGAAGAAGTGAAATTCAACCTGCAAGAGTTGATTCTCCACATGTAAAAATGTCACAAAAAGATGTTCCTAGCAAGGCTGCTCCTGCCAAGGTGCTCCAGAAAGTCGATCCACAAGTGTCATCTGCTGAGATTCAAAGAAAATGTCCTCCAGCTTTTCCAAAGGTTTTGCCAGAGGCCAGCACTGTTGGGATCCGTCAATCAGAAAATCTGCAGCCTCCCCTTGTGCAAAATTTGAACTTGGAAGCACGTGGCATAAATCAGTTGAAACGACCAATCGCTTCAGTGTCAAAAGAAAAGCCTTCTTCCTCTGGCAGGAAGGAAGAAGCAGTTCAAGTGCAGGAGGCGAAGCCATCCAAGTCATACCTGGAGAAAAGACGGAAGGCTGAGGAGGAGAAGAAATTCAGAGATCTATTTGTTACCTGGAATCCACCTTCATTTGAGATGGAAGACTCGGATGTTGGCGCACAAGACTGGCTGTTTAGCAGTACAAGGAGCTCGGATGCCAGCACGCCTAGCTGCAGAGCAAGTGATGGTTCAGTATTGTTTCAATCGATGGAGCAGCAGCCTTCTTTGCAACCCAGGTCGACTTTTGTGCCGGGCCTTCATATCCTACCATATGTCGTAGAGTGGTAGATAAGTAGAAAAGAGGTGTTTGGAGAGCTGTGTGGGTGCGGGAGACAATATTCCCCTCCCACAATTTTCCAGCTATGTCCCGGAAGTGTTGTTTGTTTTTATGTCAGTATGCCTAAGTACTTGTAATTTTAGCGAATTCTTTTGGCTTATTTATGTAAGCAACTAATCAGTCCGGTTGGTTCTAAGTACTATTTAATCGTAACATATGCTACTGTGTACATATTCTTTTGGTTTATACTACTGTGTCACGTATAATACTTATCGACCGTCTGGCAGAGTAACGAATCATCTTGGCACAAATGAGCAGTCCTGGTTCTGTGTCGTGGACATTAGAAGCTTCTTGTGAAATTTTGTTGCGCCAAAAACTGACACAGGTGATGCTTTGATTCTGTACTGTACAGGGCATCGTTTACAAACCAGCAATGACAACCCAGCACAATCGAAAACAAGATATCAGCCGGGGGAACAGGAAAACGAAAATCAATCGAAGCTGGACGACCGGCTCCACCGTTCCCGCAGGTACTCCTCCAAAGGGCTGAGGCCGCTGCTGTGCTCCGTGCTCGAGATGGACTCGGCGTCGTCCACGTCCAGCAGCGCGAGGCCCAGGTGCGACCTCACGTTCGCCGCCGGGTACGTCTCGTCGTCCAGGCAGCCCGGCTCGGCGCCCCCCTGGTCGGCGATGCTCGCCGTGCTTTCTCCGCGTAGCAAGCTCAGTATCTGCACGGGACAACGAACGCAAAGGACCAAATGTTAAAGGGCGAATAAAACATAACGCAAAGCCGTGTCACGAGACACTACCAGGTGAACGCTGGGTGGGAGGAGCTGACCTGCGATATCGGCGGCCGTAGGCGGGCCGACCTCCTGAGGCAGAGCGACGCGGCAGTGGCCATCCGCTTCACCTCCACCTCGTCGTGCTTCACGTCTAGCCTGGAGTCCAGCAGGTCGGAGATGTCGCCGCTGTTGAGCACGGGAGTCGCCTGTTCACGTCAAGAAACGGCCGGGCATCGTGAGAGACCATTCCAGGTAGTAATAGTATCAAGCACCATGTCTGCAGCAGGAGGTCGATTCATCAACGTCTTACCCACATGACGAGACTCTCTGCTTGTCCCTTCGGCGACGCGCCGTCGCCGCTGATGGGCTTCCGCCCGGACAGCAGCTCCAGCAGGACGACGCCGAAGGCGTACACGTCGATCTTATCGGTGACCTTCCCGTACATGAAGTACTCCGGCGCTAGGTACCTGCAGGGCCACGGAAAAGGCAACGGTTTCATCGGACGGGACTGTGATCACACAGGCAAGTACTAACGCCGAGAAGAATTCTGCAGTGGAAACGTACCCAAATGTGCCGACGACGTCGCTGTGCGTCCGGGACGTCGGGTTGGACGGCGCCCATATGGCGAGCCCGAAATCAGACAGCTGCGGCTCGAACTCGTCGGAGAGAAGGACGTTGGACGACTTCACGTCCCTGTGGATCACCGGCCGCGCGCCGCCGTAGTGCACGTAGCTCAGGGCCTCCGCGATCCCTAGCGCCGCCTTGTACCGGTTCTCCCACGACAGAGTTGGCTTTGACTTCTCCCCTGCAAATCCAACACCAGACGTAAGAGAGACAAGAACAGACAACTGCGCCACCTTCCAGCTGTTGCGAACACGACTCGAAATCTAACTAACTAATCTGTCCGCTGAATTCCCTGTTCCTTAGAACCAAAGGCACCGTACTGATCATGAAGTTCATATCAAACTGAAGAGCGAAAGGGAAATGATCTGAAGATGTGTAGCAGCGTCGAAGAACTGGTACCGTGCAGGTTGTCCTCGAGGCTGCCTCTGGGGAGGTATCGGTAGACGGAGATGAGGTGGGGGCCTTCCACGCAGACGCCGATGAGCGGGACGATCCGCGGGTGCTGCAGCTTGGTGATGATGTCCACCTCACGGCGGAAGTCCTTGGACGCCTCGGCCGACGCCTTGGACAGCTTGATCGCCACCTGCTGCTCGCAGGCGAGGCTGCCCCTGTACACCTTGCTGTTGCCCCCGTTCCCGATCAGGTTCTCTGCGACGAACCAAGAGCAGAGAAAGATCAGAGAGGATGGAGACGGCCGGTAATTGAGCTCTTGATCAGGGCGGGCGTCGAGGTGTGACTGGAACGGTTCGAACCTGAGGAGAAGTGGTTGGTGCACTCATAGAGCTCGTCGTAGCGGAACCACCGGCACCGCGCGCCGCCGACGCCGTCGAGCATTGCCTTCAGCTCCGCCGCGAGCCCGGTCTGCGTCTCGGGGGACGCCGACGGCGAGGACCGACGCGGCAGGCTCATCACCCACTGCACCACGGACTGCTTCCGCGGCTCCTCGTGCTTGGGGCTGGGGGCGGAAGCTGCGACAGAAGGGGGCGCGCGGCGGAGCAGCGGCCACCCGAGCCTCTGCTCCTGAGTCGCGCCGGCACCGGCGTCGGCAGTGTTGTCACAAGACCTCGTCACAGGAGCGACGGCGCCGTGGGCGCAGCCCATGGCGTCGAAGTCCATGGACCGCGCGCTCCGGTTCGGGTTGGGGATGATCACCTTGGGCTCCAGCCCCACGCTCGGATGCAGCACCATGCGCAGCAGCGGCTTCGGCTCTGCTCCTGCACGCCAACCCGGCACCAGACAATCAACTAATCAGTAACCAACACTCCATAACTGATCACCTAATTCTCGTCAGATTATGAAGAGCGGTTGCTTACCGAGTGGCGGCCTGGGCGCCTCCCTGACGAACACGGCCTTACCGTTCTGGATGGTGACGACACTGGTCGTCGGCGGCAGCTTCTTGGCGCAGTACTTGGCCAGGCAGGTCGAGCCACTGAAACGAACGCAAAGAAAACGAAAGAAAAAAAAAATTTCTCCGGTGCTAAGAAATGGTGTTTGGTGATGACGAAACAAACAGTTGGATCATACAAAGGTTGCGGCGCACTTACCCGAAGGAGTATTTCCTATTGGCACCAAGCACCACCACCGTGGCGGCGCAGAGCTTGGCCTCCTTCACCAGCTCCTTCTGGATCGAGCTCCCCGGCGTCACCCGCCCCACAAGAACAATCTGAAAGAATAAAATCAGAAAGTAACCTTTGGATTCAATCTTCAGCGAGATGGAAGTATGGAACTACTCTACAATAACTCGGTCTCTGTCACCACTTGCTTACCTCCTTCTGGCTGCAGAGTTCCTCGTACTCCGCCAGGTACTCGTCCAGCGTCCTGATCAGGGTCAGAGTGTTCGTCTTCGAGAGGTCTGCAACGAGAAGCAACAGAATGTCATTCAGTTCACTGACAGGACCTAATCGAAGTGTTCATTCCAGTGCGAGAGATACACACCTGATTTGCGGTAAATGTGCGCGGCGACGATGCGGTCGCCCTTCCTCGCCGCCTGGTTGAGCGCCCACTGCAGCAGCTCGCGGCCGATGGCGTCCATGTGCAGCCCCACCAGTATGCACCGGCCGACGCCATCCCCGTGCTGCTCCACCGCCATGGCGCTTTCGATCACGGCGCGCCAGCGCGCGGCGCCCCTTGCTCAAGGAATCAAATCAGCTCGAAGCCGCCGCCGCCGCGCTCGCCCATGCACGCACGACACGCACCACCAAGGCGGCCAGCCGGCGACTTTAGGCTCTTCAGCCACCGGTTTGCTCAACCACTAATCGCCGTGGCTGCCCGCAGACCCAGCGCACGGCCAACCCTTGGTCCGCGGCGCTAGCGCAGCCAATGTCTGACCCGGAACCGCGCTGCTCGAATAGAAATACTGCAGAGGCGGCGGCGCGCGAGCGCGGCGACGACGGCCGCGTGGCCCGGAAAGCGAGTTCCGTTACCCCGCACCACCTCCGGCCGCTCGCACGCTCGCTTTGTGGCTGAATTCGTTCAACGCGACCCGAAAGGGCGGCGAGCCGAGGAGGAAGATACAAGCGCAAGCGACGAGAGCGGGAACTGCTTACTACTACTAATGCCTTAATGAGCCGAGAAAAAGAGAGAGACGTCACGGCGAAGGGCGAGCGAGGGGTGTCGGGGAAGGAAGAAGGCGAGCGGCGACACAGCCACACAGGTAACCACCTAAAAATCTGGTTAGCTTGTCAGGTTTCAGCTGCAGGAGCGTATTAAATTCCGGCTCCATGGCGCCACGCCCGCGGGATCGTCGTCACCATCGGCTCAACCACTCCAACACCGCGCACAAAAAGCACCAGGCAGAGGCTCGGGTAAAGCGGAGAAGGCGCAACGGACGAACGCGCGCGCCGGCCGTCGTCGCCGCGCGGCTGTTCCGGTCAGCGAGCAAGCTGCTGTTTTGAGCGGCTGTTCCGGTCAGCAAGCAAGCTGCTGTTTTGAGCAAATGGCGGTGGCGAACAAGGAGACGGCGACAAGGACAGCCGGGTGAATGCAAGGCGGGGCTGCCTACGGATGAGGAACAGCAAGGGAAAAGGAATGTGGGGAGTGGGATTTTGACGATGATGATGAGTTGAAGAAAGGCGCGAGGAGATGAGGAGTACCGGGCAAAGAATTTTCTTGGTGGAGATCAGAGGAGCGGCCATGGGTCCATACACATGGTGGTGGAAAAGCGAGGGAAAATAGCCTCACATGGATCGATATAAGAAGTGGAAATGGAATTGGATGGCTCTTTCGAAAAGAAAAAGGGCGTCTATTATGTTGCACCGGGATCAAGCAGGACCGGCACATCTTTCCCCCCTTCGAGTTCGTTACCAGTGAGTTCTGAACTGATGCTGCGCTGTTCAAAAGATACTGCTGGCTTCTGGAGGTCAATGGAGATGGCTCTTTTTTTTTATAAAAAAAAGGAGTCCACGTTACTGTACTGGTAATTAATTTATAAGGTATAGTACTGTATTTGTACTTGGTACTGCCGTATCGCATTACAAAATCAACGCACGCACATGGCAGTCATCGGACCAACACAAGTCTTTTTATTTATGGTCTGCTCGCTAGAGATTCTAGGTGTGCTTGATTCTGCTCTTGCTTCATTTTTTTTAAAAAAAAAATCTTTTTTTTTTGGGGGCAAAACTACTTCTCTTGTAGTCTCAGTGAAGATGAATAGAGAATTTTTGTGCTTTCCTTTTAGTAAAAATAGAAGAAGCGCTTCGTAGGGAAAGGGAAGCTATAATTCCTACCAAAATAGAAGAAGCTATAGTTTTAAAAACCTAATGGTTGATCTACTTACAAAATCTGAAACGGAAGATGTTTGAGAATTCCTACCAAAGGAGAACTTAATTTTCTTTCGATCCAAGTTGATGTTGACTTTGCTTTGGAGTTGCTGTTAGTAGTGTACGAGTCCGAAGACATTTCATCAGCAATTACGGTCCCATATCCACTTGTACCACTGCCACGTCAAGATTTTGCAAATTTAGTTAGATCATTTTGGAAATTTAGATGAGCTGTTATCAGTGTACTCTCTCTTTTTTTTTTTGGGACTCTATCAGTGCACTCTTTTTATAGTACGTACTATAAATATTTTTTATATTTTTCTCGTCATTTACTTTTTAACATCATTTTTTACTATTCTTATTCTAAAATTAGTTCAAATTTATAAAATTCTAAGTTGACTTTCAAATACCTTTAACCATACAACAAATTGTAGTAAATATATAATATTATCATATTTTTTGAAATAAAATGAATAGTAAATGTTAACATTAAAAATCAACGATGATAAATAATTAAGACGGAGGGAGTACTCTTACTCTAGCGTAACAAGTAGACTTTACAGATTTAAATGTGGAAATAAAAATCGAGAAGATTTTCGTATGAAACCGTCATGGCTAACTGCTACCACAAACTTGTGGAGTACCACGCAGACATCCTTGTTAAAGAAAAGGACACGACGATAGACACTGGCCAGTGGTGTTTATCATGCCGGGCGGTTCGGCCTGACCAGTGGCTCTTCTTCGGTGCGTAAGCAGCGTTACCTGTGACCACAAAAGAAACGTTTCCGTCCCCATCCCACAGGATCCATTTGTTGACCTGACAATAACCTGATGATACTACACCAGTAGCGAAGAAATATTGTTGCGTGCATGCCGAGCCCGTCTTACGTAGGCGGCCGAACCACCCATCCATCTGCCTGACAAACGTTTACGAATGAAATTCTTACAACTTCCACGCACGACAAGCGTGGCGTTTCTCGGCAAGACGCTACGGAGTACTAGTACTAGGTCGCGCTGAACCTGCCCGCCCGGCGGATCAGCCAGCTCGGGGCCGCCGGCGCCACGCTGACGAGGGCATGTGGGCCGCGCGCGTCGCGTCACGTGAGGCGACCGCGGGCGACGACTCGCGCGGTGGTTGTGATCGCGAGGAGGAGGTGACGCACTGACGCGAGACGGCAGGCAGGTCGGGGTCGTCGTCGCCCGCACCCGTGGCAACCGCAACGAGGGGAATCTTCCTTGCTTGCCCCAGTGGCTGGCCCGGGACGGCGGCGAGACCGAGGCCGCGACCGTCCGTCGCCGTGGCAGCTGAACCAACTTCGGCACGCAGGCGCAGTAAATGCCGTCATGGCAGCGGCAGCGCCACCGACGGAGGCGGCCCACCAACTCGACCGAGCGCGGGAGGAGGCGCCGCTAGGGAGGCGGAGAGGACGGAATGATGGAACGGTTCGAACACGAGCTGAACTTAAGGGGCCACTCCGTACTCCTTCGTTGCCAGCTTCCATTCTCGGATCCCCCAATCAAAAAGATTCGCTCGCTCCCCGACCGCGCACCTGACCCGGCGCAGGTCGCACGTGAGCCCCTCGCGCGCGCCACCACGGCGGCAGCCCCCCTCCACCGACACTCGTCGACTAAAACCATCCACGCTTCCACGGCGCCCAAGCCGTGGCCCGCGCAGTGGCGCGCTAGCCCATTCCCTCCGCAGCGGCCAGCGCGCGATGCAAAGGGCACTCGTTCCGCGCGCGACACCAGAAAAAGATGGAGAACTGCGGTCGTCCCTCCCAACCATGGGGTGGGAGGAAGCGGGTCCGCGGATACATCCGTGTGTCGCGTCGCGTGCAGCGACCGCTCAACCGCGGGTCACGGCGAGGTGTGTCGTACGTGCATGGCAATCATAAGGTGGTTCGGCAATCGGCACGGTTGTGGTGGACGACGACGGCTGCTGCCCCTGCGTTGCCATCCACCCGTCCACTGTCGCGTGTCGATCGCCGCAGTTAATCCGGGCGGCCGCGTGCGCGCAGGCCAGGCCGGAACCGGAGCCGGTGGTGGACGCGTGCGCTAGGCAGGCAGGTGATGGCTAGCACGAATGGTGTGGTGTGGCATCTATGGGTGCGCGAGAGTCCGTGGAGTAGGACGTACAGGGCGGCGGGCAAGTGCGCGCGGTTTGTCATGCCGTGCCGGCCGAGGATGTTCTGCCGAACTGGTTCGGCGTTTGGTGCCTGGCAGCCTGCTGTACGATACGTGCGCTTTTGGCAGTGGAAGTGCGCAACCGACGGCTCTACAGCGGACGAAAGTGCGGCGAGCACTAGGCTGCGCCGTGCCGGGGTGGGGGCGGTATTGTCACAGGTGATGTTACTGTGCGAACGCCGTCCTGATACGCGGGGTAAAACGCCATGTGATTTTATGCTGAGGAACCCGTCCGTTTCCGTGGCTCATGCATGAATGTTTTCTTATGTTCCCAGTTGCGGTTATGACATTGCAATTCATAGCCAACTCCAATCATATGTTTGTTCTATTCCTGCATTTTTTTTTCAGAATACTGTAGTAAATTCCAAAGGAGGCCTAGCCTATTGAGTTTGACCGCTAATACAGAGTATCAAACGTATGTTTTCTTTGTTAAATTCTCGTCAGGAGCTGCAGTATATCTTCAGTACAAGAAACGGTAGTAAAATTGTTTGCCGAAATTAAGAAAAAAAAATTATTTGCCGGTGCCAGGCACGCTTGTCTGCACTTTACTCATTTCGGCGACCACAGCCAGTGCTTCGTCCTCCAGTCCTCCGTATGAGTGGCAGCGCTCCTTTTCCGTCCAATCTTCTATCTTTTCGTTGAACTTAATTGGGATGCGTCGGTTGGATGCATAAAATCATTAAACAAGCAGATACAGTATTTCGTATATTCCCTTCGATGAACATTATCAAGTCGCTTTGCTCAGCTGAGTTGGGCCCGAGAATATTGTACTTTTATAGCACCGTACCAAGCTATATTTCCCCATGCACTTGTTTCGACCTTTTGTCGTTCCTGATAAAGCCTTGATAAAACATATTCTAACCCAAAAGCAGTTTCAATGATGACTCTAATAACAACATTTCTACAGGACGGATAAATCGGTGCTCGAAGTCTTGAAAGGACGACCGAATGCATTGCAAATTCCGGGAGCAAACATGCAAATGAGAACAGAGCAAGCAACCTAAAGACTTTAGGTCCGGAACAATTCATGCTTTTATAATTAAAAAAATCTACTGTAGCTGTTTGTACAATTCGTTGCTGTTTTATGCGCCAGGTTTTGAGCTGTAGAATAAAAGGACTCTGGTAGGTCGGGCATGTTTTTCTGTACCGTCTGAACAGGTGCAAGGCGGATGTCGGATGGTTTACAATACTGTCCCAAATTCACTAAACCAGAGGACATGTTTTGGTCTTCTGCTGACGCCCTCGAGTGGCCAAAACCGCTTCAGGTAACAGAATCTCTTAACCCAAGAACGGGACAAGAGAACGCGACATTATATAGCGCGATCCCTGTAGTTTCACGCCAAACCATCTCCTCATCTAGACAAGGTCCAACACAAGCAAAGCTACGAAGTGGAGCATCGCTGCTCCTAATCCCACATCGCACATCCCAGAAAGCTCGCCGTAACTACCACCATTGGCCCCCATTATCACAGCGACCCTGATCCCGGCGGGTTTAACGTAATGCGCGATCCCCTCCGACATAAGCAAGCCCGGAGAAACGCCACGACGACGCGGACACGGTGAAGT
This sequence comes from Zoysia matrella, assembly GCA_001602295.1. Lineage (NCBI taxonomy): Eukaryota > Viridiplantae > Streptophyta > Magnoliopsida > Poales > Poaceae > Zoysia > Zoysia matrella. The sequence continues at coordinate 50,734 of BCLG01001500.1, read as the reverse complement.
TTCAGCCAAGGCAGGGGCCAAGGCAAAGGTCAGGTGGTCGGCACATTTCACACGCACGGACGCGAACATTGACGTCTCACTTTCCTCTTCTCCCTATTTTGAGTCTCCTACCATCACAGCGCCATGCAAAGCACGGCAGACAGTGCGAGGCAACGACGTTGTACGCGTAGGCGTAACAGAGCAGAGACACGGATACGCGATGCAGGGCTTTTTCTCGGCAGCAGCGAGAAAGGGAGCTCGGAGAAAAGCATGTGGCGAGAGAGGGAGAAAAAAAGGCTGGGCGCGCGGCACATCAGCGTGCTCGCGCGTCTGCTGCCACCTAACGTTTAGGCAGGCTCGGACGGACGGATCGCCAATAATTGGGTCGGGTGAGACATCGCGCGCACCGGGAGTGCGGCGTCGCAACGGATGCCGGCCTCCTCACGGGGCCGGCTGGGCTGGGTGGGGTGGCCATCGTTAAAGCTGTGCTGATGCCGCCTTTCGTTTTGCCTGCCTGACCCACCTCGGTAGGTTGTTAGATCAGGCCATTGCTTCTGATGCAATTCCATACCTGTCTGTGATTTTTTCCACGGGTTAGCTTTCATCCTGTTGCGATGTCAAGAAATCAAACCGTGCTCCCCTCTCTAAAAGAAAAGAAAAAGATTAAAGCAATCAGATCATGTGTTCACTCAGGCGGTCAGTCCCGCCTTACAATGTCTGAATCTGAACTCACAGCTAGAAACTCTCTTTATGGTGACAACATAACTATAGCATCAATAGAGTAGTACAGTTACCTGAATTGTAGGCCGGTAATCATACCAGGGGCCTGTTTGAAACACAATTGCTTCCTTCAAAAAGAAACACACTTTGGAGATAAACGTATGAAACCTGCTATATTCCTGCAAGACACAAAAATTCCCAGGATTCAAATAGGGCAGTAGTGCATAAGAGACATGTTATGTTGAATTCAATCATGAAAGTTGTGATGACAAAAACTTCAGCTAACCGGCATCAACGCGAGATTATTCATCTAATGTCAAAACCATCCTTTTCTACTGTTAACTGTTCACAGAAGCAAAACAAGGATCAAAATAACTGATCAATGCAAATGCTCTGAAAGACAATAGTTGTTAATAGTAATAATAATATGTCAAGCATACAGAAACAGATTTACACTTACTTTTGTTATTAGGTACAGGATGCCAAATTATTGCTATCATGCCAAGGCCTCCATTGGAACATGAGATTTTTTCCCCGTCAATCCTGTGTTTTTCTTGCGTGATTCTTTCATTCCAAAAGGAACCCTAGTTTCTTTACTAGAGTAATATTTCCTCTGGACATAGGAATTAAGGATACATGAAAAAATGGGTGCATAGAAAACAAAGAGGAGATATATAGAGAGTTGTATCACAAATATTATAAGAAAAATTGAGAATGCTAAAATGACAAAGTATTTTGGGATAGAGGGAGTACCTGTTAAACATGATGTGATGTCCGAAATGATAAAGACAGGTGCACAGTGCCACTGATTTTCCTGGATAATAAATGCTAGCTGTGGTCTGGCGTTCAGCTTCGATCACTGCCATAAATTTGATAAAGACCTTGATTGTTCAGATCCTCTTCCCTGGTATATACCAATTATAAAGCATATCATGCATAGTTCTTTAGAGGCTCCTAAATAGAACAGGTACAAGTGCGAGCTGTAAAGGCTGTATCATGCATAGTTCCTTCTCTATTATGTTTGTTCTTATGATTAAAAGTCTTCTTGATATCCTGCTTTCATTTGGATAAACATTCATCAGTGTTCAAATTTTAGCTCAATAGTTTAATGGCTAGCACCTTCCTATCTTTCCTCGAAGCTTCTCAAAGGTTATCATAATATAAGAATGATGAGAACAATGTGTTTTCAAAGATAGGCTCAATTGCTTATGTAGCCTTTTTGGCCATGTGCTGTATCTTGTAAACTAAGTTCAATCAGTTGCTTCAGAACCCAGAACCCGGCCTCTGTTATTCTTTCAATTGAAGAGCGGAACCACATTATGAACCTTACAAGGGACAGATGCCTGACTAGTATTCATGTATTAGTCATGCAGCTTCACAGCATGGGCAGCAGCCAGGAGGACCATAATTTATGTGACTATTGTTCTTAAGATTTGTTGAAATGACAAAAATCCAACATTTGTCCCACTGCTTAGTGCTCCATTGGAAGATGATATACAAATATAATCAAGCAATGCTGAAAATTCTTTTATAATGCTTGGGGTTCGACCATATATGCATCAGCTTCCCAATAGTTGAAGAAAAATGGCATTTGGTGTTTGCTTAGGGCACTTCTGTACTAGTCTTTCTGGTAGTCTGAACAAGGCAATATAAATCAGTTTGTCAAGCCCTCAAATAGAAAAATTGTCCAGTCCAGGTTAGCCTTCATTTTCCATCACAAAGCTATCCAGGCATCTAAGCCTCTATATAGGTTGAAAGAGCAAAAAAAATCCTCTGAGCAAAGGACAGTTCAAAACTCATGCTTGAAAGAGTAAAAAATCCTCTCTCCAAGCAGCCAAGCTCAAAATCAGCTACTTTACGTTACATATGACAACGATATATCCTTTACCAATAATCCCTACACGAGCAAACTCCTTGTACCATATGATGGATCCTATTGGTGTCTTTGAGGATAATCTCTCTACTGGTAATTGCAGAAATCAGCTTTGCAGCCAGATGGCAATCATTACATGTTCTGAGATTCATAGTTACCCTAATAGGTGTTCCTGGTCCAGTGTTTATGAGGAGGAATGCAATAGCCAGTTTCTCACTGTGAACTGAAAGGTGAGCCTCTTTGTCCTCTTCTTCAACATCATGGAGTGTAGCCTCCACCTCTGGATTATAACCCATTCCCCTTATACTGCCTAATAGCTCATCCAATTTCTGATAGATAATTTCAGATTGTGGGTGAGATTTATCACCAATAAGAAATGAGTGAATCCGATCCCCTAGCTCGACATTGCTAGCACCTGGCGTTTTCTTGATACCCTTTTTAGCCATGAGACTTCTCACAGAGGCTACATCTTCCCATCTTCCAGCTCTAGCATAAATATTTGATAACAGCACATAGTATCCCGTTTGTTCAGGTACCAATCTGAACAAATTATCTGCTGCCATGAGCCCAATGTCCATATTGGAGTGAATCCGACAAGCCCCTAATAAAGATCCCCAAACTCTTTCATTTGGCTTGATGGGCATTTTCATGATGAAATCGTATGCTTCCTTAATACATCCAGCACGACCGAGAAGGTCTACCATGCATGTATAGTGCTCTGATTTTGGGGTGATATGATAGACGCTGGTCATGCAATCAAAGTAGCGCTTTCCAACATCCAAAAGGCCAGCATGGCTGCATGCTGCAAGCACAGCAACAAGGGCAATAGAATCTGGTTCCAGACCTTGTCCTAGCATCTTCTCAAAAAGATCAATGGCCTCTGTACCATGACCATGCTTGCCATATGCAGATATCATTGAAGTCCATGATATCACATCCCGTGTATTCATGGAATCAAATACTTCCCTGGCATCCTTCAAACATCCACAACTAGAGTACATGTCCATAAGCGCATTCTCAAGCAACAAGTTGGGGCGCATATTTTTCCTCTTGATAACCTCACGGATTCGTTTTCCCAGTGAGAATGCTGAGAGCTCCCCACATGGAGGAAGAACTGTGGCCAAAGTAACTGAATCTGGCTCAACCCCATCCTTTTCCATCTTCATGAACAACTCAACAGCCTTGACATGGTATCCATTGTTGGCATATATAGCGAGCATAGCATTCCAAGCAATACGTTCCTTAAACTGCATTGCATCGAACACACTCCTCACGAGTGAAACGTCCTCCACCTTGGCATTGGCCATAGCCGGCAAGATGCTTGCCATGGTCCCCGCATCAGGGCTTGAACACTGAAGCCCCACGTACTCCCTGAAGAGCCCCATTGCTCGGTCGTACAAACCAGCCCGTACGAACCCAGATATCATAGCGTTCCACGAGACGACATCCCGGTGCCGCATTTCGTCGAACACGCGGTGCGCGTCGCCCACGTGGCCGCAACGTGCATACATGCTGATCGCCGAGTGCGCCACGTACCGATTCGCGTCGAGGCGGAGCTTGGCGACGGCGGAGTGGATCTGGAGGCCGAGGAGCAGGTCGTTCGACGCTGCGCACGACTTGAGCGCGAGCGGGTAGGTGTAGTGGTCGGGGAAGCAGGCGGGGCCCCGTGGCCGCATGGAGGCGAAGAGGAGGAGCGCGTCGCGGTGGAGGGATGCGGCGGTGAGCGCGCGGAGGAGGACGTTGAAGGAGACGGTGCAGCGGTACGCGGAGGAGTCCAGCACCGCGCGCGCAGCGGGGAGCGCGGAGCAGGCAGCGTACGCTTGGATGAGCTTGATGTGCGCGTGTGTGACGGAAGGGTCGGAGGGGTAGAGCAGCTGGAGGAGGCGCGCGTGCGCGGCGCGGAGGAGCGTAAGGTGTGCGGGGGAGCGGCAGGCGGCCACGAGGCGGAGGACGGCGTTGCCGGTCGCGGGCAGGGGCGGGAGGTGGCGCCGCGACATGCTCTCATCGATTCGCCTCCTGCGTGGGATACCGTGCGCGGAGCAACTTTAGATCGGAACTCGGCACCACGACACTGTCGAAAGGCCCGGCCCGGCCTTATGCAAATGCAACCCAGCGCCACACTGCCTTACGAAAAAGAGTGATGTACTCCCTCCCCCTCCCTCTTGATTTTTAAATTTAACTTTTAATTATTTATTTTATTAATAAATTTTATATATTTTTGATATAATTTAACTTATTATTAAAATTATTTGAATCACAACTTAAAATTTTACGTATTAAAGCAAATTCTTTAAATACAACAAATAGTCAAAGTTGATCGTAAAAATCAACAGCAACATCAATTTAAAAATAGAAGAAGTATTTGTTTTTACAACACATCAAAATAGTTGTAGAAAATCTAGGCATTAGAGACTGTATCAACATCATACTAAGACACAATATACTTAAAAAAAACAGACCTCCAAGAATCCTGAGGTTGTATTGATAATTTAGCATATCTCACAATACCAAACTTCTGATTTTACAAGTATGTAGGACACCAGACCATGCTTTGATGCTGGTCAACTCTCAAACCACTGTACAACAAAGTCACCCAGATAAAAAACAAAACGAAGAGCAAAGCCTCCAGATAATAGTTAGGCACACACGTGGTAGTTTCCTAGCTGACAAAATACTAACAGCAACAGAATCACCCGCAGAATTACACTAAAGATACACAAATTAGCTCACTTCTTCGTCTTTTGCCTGGATATCGACTCTTTAGCGACAGTGTGCGCTGCTTGGCTGACCATAGATGACTTCTTCATATTGCCCTTCGGGTCCAGTGCCTTCCTAATCTTGAACACAGCCCATGCTGCTCCGAGAGTATTTCCTGTGGCATGGAGGTAATCGTGTGTGGCTTCCCCAGCTTGCTCTCCGTATCTGCAGAAATCAAAACCATTGTATCTTTTTACATTTAATAATATGGACAACTGCGGCTACAGAACAACGTTCTGAAAAAGAGACTTGAAAAAACAAAACAAACGTTGCTTGCAAGCAATCTTCTCAAAAGAGTAGTGCTTTCTAAATCATTGCTTGACCATTTTCGAGAAAATCGTTCATTGAAATTTGTTTTTGGTTCTGATCTCCACTAATTATTGAGATGGTTCAGTTGATTTTGGCCTTTCAGAAAACAATTCGATTTTAATCGTGATTTCCTTCTGATGACACACATTCCTCTTTTACTGCTATAATCGGCTGGTGAATGATGGTAGGCACCAATAATTTCTGCTGATTTTTAGATGATTTTTACGATTTAAAGTTATCTTTCAGAAAGCTAGCGACTACTTATTGTGGTTTCCTACATCTCATACAAAATGCCTTGAGCACCTTGCCGCCACAATGCAAAGTTGGTTAGATAGCACGGATGATTTGCTAAACAAATGTCACAAAATCTACTGCATATAACGTCACAATAAAATTCCTAACTTTTTTTCTCTTGCAAAGTTGATGATTGAGTGTAGTATCAATACACTGTGCATTACCTGTGTGTTACAACGGAAGTAGTCACAACTGATGATGTTTGCATCACATTCTTGCCAGAGACCTCTACAGCATCCCATATTTTTCCTGGATCATTAAATAAATGTTAAAACATATAAAGCATATAGGCCACCATGAATCATAAATCTTGAACACAGTTAAAAGACGGCATACCGAATCCATCAAGTGATGCAAGAATAACTTCGCCAGGCATCAATTTAAAAAACTTCTGTGCTGGTTTGGAGCTAATCACAGTGTTTGTAACAAAGCCGGTGACCTTCAGAACACCAGAGAGGATTGAATTTGCCACCTTGTTGGACATCTTTGTAACCCTCCTAGCCCTGAATAAAATCCACACAGAAAATTATAAGTACCAATAAGGGGGACACTGCAGGGAACACAAATTTGATTAAAGTAGATAACTCAATAATCAAGAACACCATCTGTCAGAAGGGTTAAAAGGATAAACAGTCCACGTTGTAAAACTTTTTTTCGAACCATTCAATTAAAAGGGGATATGTAATGGTTTTACATTGTTCGTAATGGATAGGACATTATAAAAACGCCAAAACACTGAAACTTCTTTGTGTGCGCATTTCATCCATGGGTCTATTGCATAGCTAGATCTACTTCGACATGATTTGCATCTTATTCATGGATCGTCGCTAACTACTTAAAATCATCATAGTGAGCAATATCAGGTGAAAATATCAATGGTCATTATCAAAAGATACTAGGTGAAGGCGGTGTATGCTGCAATAACTGGTACTGATGCAGAAAGTAAACAAGCAATGGCTAGTTCATTGTCAATTTTTATCAACATTAAAGATGGATGGCAGCCTTCAAACCCAGTAATTGATAGAACAATTATATGTGAATGACATCTTCCTTAATCCTTATGATGCTTCCACAACCCATGAATTGCAAAGGGAGTACGGACTAAGAAGCACTTACTATTGTGAACAGAACATTCCACAAATGTATGGCAGGCAATTCATGTCCTAGGTTGGATAACAGAACTAGTGCCTAAAATACTGATATCCAACAAAAATGGTTATACCTTCTAAACTAAGTAAAACATCGCGTTCAATAAATAGATTCCTTGTCCGAGTTGCCATATTTAACTAGTTACCTCATGTCCTCAACATATAAGTTTTTTTTTTTAAAAAAAAATGGCTCAACATACAAGATTAGCAGCAAGTGATAAGCTTCTTTGATAGAAGCATCTTACCTCTTCATCCTCCGAAGAGTGCTCGGATTCACCTGCGCTGGCTTCGCGCTTGGCCCCACCCTGTTCTTCAACACCTCCTCTCCACGCCGCAGGCCCCCGGCCGTGATGTCTCCGCACCAGATGATACCCCGGACCATCTGTCCCGAGCCCCTCGCGATCAGCCTCGCCACCGACGAGCTGTAGTCGTCCACGTTCGGTGCGATTGTAGTCCAGAACGCCGCCGATTTCTCCTCCACCACCTCCTTTTTATCCCCGACAGCCTCCTCCAGCGTGATCTCGGTAACCGCCCTCGTGTCCATCACCTCCGACTTCTCCTTGGCCCCCGCCTCCACCTGCTTGACGGAGAACGTGGTGTACTCCTCCAGGACCCTGTCCAATTCAGCCAGGACCTTGTCCTGCCCCTTCCCGGCGACCGTGAGCCCGTAGCTCAGCGCCGCCTCCGCCTCTTTTTCCGCCCCGCCATCCTTGTCCTCGTCGTGGTCCGAATGCGGGACAAAAAGCGAGAAGAAGTAGTGCGCCGAGTCGAGCTTGACTGCGGCGACGTCGCGGGTGAGCGGCCACTGGACGGGCTCCTGCTCCGCGCCATCCCTGGACCGCCCGCTGCTGAACAGGCGGAAGAGGCCGCGGCGCTGGTGCGGCTTCTCCGGGACGAGGCGCGCAAGCACGGCGACGGAGTGGTCCCCCTGTCGGAGGCGCACGACGGAGAGCGTCCCCGCGCCGAGGTCGAGGCTGCGGTCGGGGTCGACGAGGTGGAGCTGCGCGCCCGGCACGGACAAGAGGGTCTCCTCGGTGGTGGGCGGCGGCGGCGCCGTGTCGTCCTCCTTCGCCTCCGGGAAGAGGTTCTCGGCAAGCTCGTCCGGGTTGACGGTGGGATATAGCGAGGATGACGCAGCGGTTCCCGCGCCAGTGCCCGGGGCGGCGAGGAACGCGGTGTTGTGGTCAGGGTGGGACTGCTCCACCTGGGGGTACATGCTCTGCTTGGAAGCCATGGCGTGCTCGCTTGCTCTGCTTTGCGCTCGCCCTGGTCTTGCTGTGCTGTTCTTCTCTGTGGATCGCGATTCGTTCGAGAGACGGAAGTGCAGAGGAGGAAACGGCTGGTGCCCATTTTAATACGGAGGGTGAAGGCGACGGTTGATTCGATGTGGCGGCCAGGGACGCGGGGGAGAGGTCCGCTGCTCGTCAGCGGGTGCCGCGAACTTGCGCCGGCTGCTTACGCGGCGCCAAGATTAGCGCGCGCGCGCCGCGGCACACGGGGAGACACGGAGCTGGCGTCGGTATTGGATCCCGGCAAACGGAGCGGAGGAGAAGACGGCTCTGGAAGAAAGGAGCTGGGAGCAAAGCGGAGACCCGATCATACACCGCGTAGACGTCGCGGGGACGGCCGGGGGACAGCGCACCGGCCACGGGGGCGTCGCCGAGAAGGAAAGGAATCTGAGGCCCAGGACGAGGGAACGTGCCGAACCGGAACGAGATCGCCTGATGTTCCCCCCGCCGACGTGGATCAAAACGACAGCGGTATGGTTCTCGACATGTTCGTTTTTGGCAGTAGGGAGTCTCGTCGGCGGCGGCCACGGCTGGTCGGCCGAGGCCCGACGCGTTTGGTTTCTCACGAACCACAAAGTGTGGGTGATTGTGAACGTCACGTGGGAACGCGCAGTCATCGCACGTGATCCGCACCTACCTGGACTTGCCCCTCTCGTTAAGGAACGCAGGGAAATGCCCCTCTTGAAAATTATGACAAAAATATTTTTTGTTTTACATTATTGTCATTCGAATTCTAATTTTAATAAGAGCTGTAGGTAGTACTTAAGCCCCTTTTGGAACGGAGATTTTTTTTTTCATTTCTTGAGTTTTTTTTTAAAATTGAACTAATTCATGTAGATTTTTGTTTGATTCATATGTGAATTTTTGCGTTGCGACCCAACCCTAAAGTCTAGCATGAGTTTCATCTTTATAAACAATACTGCATACATTTTTAAATTGGTGTTGTTGATGACTTTTAACATTAATTTTACTATTCATTTTATTAAAAAAATATAGTAAATTCATATATTCTATTATAATTTGTTGTATCATCAAATGTGTGTAAAACACAACTTATATTTTTACATATTTGAACTAATATTTTGAATAAAATAAATAATAAAAAATAATATTAAAAATCAATAACGATACCAATTTAACGGAGGAAGTACAATAGAGCTAAGAAAAAAAAATTCAAGTAAGAACTCTCGGTGGCAAAGAAACCAGCCACAAAATGGGTCCAACATACAAGGTGGGTGTTGCATATTAAAGAATTATCATTTAGCTCTTTCGGATCTTTCAGATTTGAGATCTACATCGATTAACTACTTAAAACAAATATATAAAATAAAAAAATTGTTGAAAAATAAAATAAATTTATTTTAATATTAATATATTATTTTTTAAAGTTAATATGAGCTATTTTTCCTTTTGTCGCAAAAGTGCGTATTGTATGCGTGTGGCCGTGTGTAACTTTTTTTGATCTTTATCATTTACTATCTTCATTCATGAATTAACACTTTTACTTGTTAGATGTCATGTTTGACTTTCCATTTTATTAAAAAAATTTAATTATTTTATTACGATTAATTGAACAAAATATCTTCGCACAGTGTTTTTCTGATATGGTTTCACACGATGCAAATACACGAGTAATCATTTACTCCATTTCTATTTGGCACGAAGCATTAGTGATATTTTACTGTACTAATTAGGATAAAATAATAGTTGTCATGTTCTTATTTTTTGTTATTATTATAGGATAAAAAATTTCGAGAAAGAGGGATCCCATGCGTCTCGGCACTTTGAAAGCCGCCCCTCTCGTCGTCCCTCCAGACCCCAGTTTCCCTTCCCCGCGGCCCCACGTAGACCCGCCCAAACCCCACCCCGCGCGGCGCACCAAACCGAACCCCCGCCACCTCGCCGGTCTGGTTCCCATGGTTTAGCCCTAAGCCTTAGCGATTGGTACAGCCGCACGCCCTGCCGCCGATTCCAATGGGGAAGCGGCCGCCGGTCGTCGTCGTCTCCTCTTCCTCGGAGGAAGACGAGGGCACGGGTCGCCGCGCCGCCCGCGCGGCTAGTCGCGCCCCTTCGACGCGGAGGCGAAGGGCTCCTGCGACGGCGCCTTCGCCGGCGTTAGAAGTGAGCGGTTCGAGGAAAAAGCCGCGCCGCGAGGGCAGCGCGGGGAGAGGGCGCCGCCGCGCCTCCGAACCCGCGCATTCCTGCTCCTTGAAGGTGATAAACCCGGTTGTGGTACTGGATACGATGAATGCTGTTTGTTCCGCGTTGATAGCGCGGCAATTCTTTTGCTGTCAGAGTGTCAGTCCAGTAAACTGTTATCGATTTTGGCCTCTGTAAATGGATTTGGATGACTTAGAATGGTACTCGTAACTAAGCTTCGAGGGCTGCTATCAATTTGTTTGTAGTTTACTTGATTGACCAATCTAGGTTGTTTCGAAATGTCCTGAAGGACGTGAAAATTATTGCACAACATTTGGCATTTGACCTGTAAGGTTGGTTTCAGTTTAGGGCAGCAGCTTTGATTATGTTTACACATATGTTTACCAATAGTCAATACTAGTTTTTCATCTCAGTTGTAATTTGGAATGGAACATTTCAGTTATATAACTTCTGAACAATTGCCAGAGTAAGTTAGAGCACGTAATGACCATTTCCATGTGATGACTAAATGCTCCTTTTTTTTTCTTCTTTTTTTTTGTGAGAACCTGGTCTCATGTAGTAGCACCAGTGATTACCACTGTAAGTGAACTGCCACCTTGATGCAAATAGCGATACAACATTTGTCCAAATGAATTTCCTATCTTACCATGTTCTTATTGTTATGTTTTTTTCCCAATGTCATCTAGTTTTCTCTAACTCCATCTGGATATTTTGTGTGATGGAATACTGATACTTTCTTTCCTTGTCTGAAAAAAGGCTGAATTTGATATGCTCTCGGAAGATTTTTCAGAATGTCTTAATGACCTGAGCATGTCAGGTATATTTATTTGTTTTCCTTTATGGACTTACTTGGCTTGCTTTCCTGTAAGGCTGTTCTTTATTTTTTGGGAGAATGCACATGAGTTTCATATAATGGGATGAATTTATGAACATAGAGGTTTCTTTTAATTTTTGAATAATTTCCTAAATAATTCATACTATAAGTATGCAGTGAATATTATTGCTATTTGAGTGGCTGTTTTGCTGTTCAATGTATTACTTAAGCAGTTTTGATATTAATGTTTTTTTCCTGATTTCACTGACTGGGAGCTCTGCATTGCGTAATTTTCTCCGTTGGCCATGTCACCATGCTGGATTGCACTGTTAAATTCTGAATACTATTGAGAAAATTTGAACAAAATAGTTTTATACATAGAACAGTGGAACACACAAGTCTGGATTTGTGTCAGCTCTTCATGAGAACATCTTTAAGTAACAATATTTTTATGCTAAGGCTTTCATCATAGGAGGGGGAGCCCTGGCGCAGCGGCTTGTGACCCTAAGGTTACTGGTTAGGTTGTTAGGTTGTAGTCCTGGAAACAGCCTCTTGCAGAAATGCAGGGAAGGACTGCATACAAAAGATGCAAAGTGGTTGGACCCTTCCCTAGAGCCTGCATCTGTTGCTTTTGGATGGACATTTAGTTTCTTGACTTAATAAGAAAACCCTTTTGCTTGGACAATTTTTTTTCCTCACTGGTAGTTAGAATATACCAGCACTCTGTAGACATGGTAATTAGGATTTGTAAATCGAGGGTACATGTCTTATCTCTAGGGAAGGTCATTGACTTTTAGTACATGATGATTGTTTCGATTTCATTTGCTGAATAGTCTACTTCTAGGCAGGATCTCTACGAAAAACAAAGGAGCTTTGGCTTGACAAGTACAAGCCCCACTCATCGACAGAGCTTGCTGTTCATAAAAAGAAGGTTGGTGCTTTCATGTTTATGTTGTGCTTTAGGCCTTTTTATCCTTGATTTGTTTAGTTAACTCATATGTATTGAGGACTGCTCAGTTTACTATATGGCCTGTTAGAAATATTTTGTTAAAAAAACTGTCAATGTATCAGGTTGTCGATGTATTGTTTCAGTCACTTCACAATTTTCACCTATGAATAAGGTTGCAGTTCATGCAGTATCCTCACCAATCTATTCTTGTAGGTTGAAGATGTAAAAAGATGGTTGGAAGATAAGCTGAGGACACCAAAGGTGACTGTTTTTTAATTTCAACTAATTCAGTAGCAATTTACATTCAACTTACTGAAATATATTTTGATAAACAATATAATATTCGTATTTGGTAAGCTATAACTTACATTACTGAAAACAGCAGAGTAGGTTAGGGTTGTTACTTGTCAAAATATTTCATAATGACGAACAGGTCAAGCCCTACTATTTTAGTGTTCTTTTTTCCCCCCTTTTGGCTACAGCCAAAACACAATGTATGGGGAGATGATTCTTGTGAAGTACTCTCTACTACTAGTACAGGAGAGGGGATGCCATGTGTTGTGCATGCCGTTCTAAACAATAAAAGTCGATCTGCATTGTTGATTGCAATAATGTTGCTGTCAATATGATCTAATGTTTGTGGTCTTGTTGATCTCATGAAAGCACTTGAGATTATTAATAACCTTTTAAATTATTGGATTTTTAGATTGTTAGAAATGAAACTAAGTCCATGAGCTCTCTTGCTTTGACAAAGCAGTTTTCTATTTTTTTACGTTCATATACTTCAATATTCAGAGTAGAGAAATACTAATCATGCCAATACTATTTTGCAGCAAACAGTTGAAGGATGGGCCCTTGTCCTAACTGGGCAGGCTGGTGTTGGAAAATCAGTATGTCCTTTTCTTGCAATTTCTTCTCGTGAATATTTTGTGCTCATATAATAAAATTAAGTTTGGACTATAAATGGGTCAACCGAACAATAATGTGGTATTAATGTGTTGACTCTAAATTATCTATCTTGTATTCAGTAATAATTGATCAAGTTCAGATACATTTTTAGTTATGGCACTGGTCTTTTTTCTAATAGTATCCCATCCATTAATACCTCACAAATGATCAATTGCTGTCAATTGTCTTTAGCCCCAGAGTGATTCTATCTGGTAATTCTAGTTCCTTCTGAATACTTAGGTGGAGTTGTATGAAAAACTGAATATCATACTAGTTTGTACAGATGGAAAACTTACTAGTTCTGCTGCTCTGGAGCTGTCTTTAACTCGTAACAATTACCATTACCCCAGGCAACTGTGAAAGCGATTGCTGCTGACCTTGGGGTGGACATATGTGAGTGGACTGCTCCAGTACCAACACTGTGGGCTGAGCATGTGCATGCTAATTCAGGTAGCAGTTATATGTTATTTTAATATTCTTTCTTGCTTACTTTGCAATTTAATATACTTATAAAGTATTTATTTTTATGATCTCCACATACACACTTCGGCCATACGAATCAGTGTTCAGTGTACATTTTCAATAATTTTCTTGCATGTTTATTTGAAGGATTCCGCTATATCTCAAAGCTGGAAGAATTTGAAAACTTTGTTGAGAAGATAAGGAAATATTCACTGCTTTGTCCAGCTAGCACCAGAGGCCAAAGAAAATTTGCTATCATTCTGATCGATGACATACCTGTAACAAGCGGAAGCGTTGCATTTGCAAGGCTAGGCAAATGCTTAACTGGTCTTATTAAAAGTACTCAAGTACCAACTGTCATTTCACTTACTCACTGCCACAAAAGTGAGAGTAATGATACTGCAACATGGAACTCTGATGATCTTGAGTCCTTACTTCAAAATGCTGGTGCGCACAAGGTACCTATGTGATATAAATTCAGTTGTCCAACAGATTTGATGACGATGCTTATATAAATATTCTAAGACTTTAGTTCTTGTTCCTTAACGCAACATTTCGATTTTATTGTAGATTTCTTTCAACCCAGTAACCACAAATTCTATCAAGAAAATTCTTACTAGAATATGCAAAGATGAAAGTTGTGATGCATCTGAAGAATTACTGAACCAAATAGCAACATCCAGTGGAGGTGATATCAGACATGCAATCATGTCTCTTCAGTACTATTGTCTAGATCCTAGAAGGCAAAGTTCTATGTTGGCAACAAGTGCTGCTCATGCTGGTTTAAAGAGCCGTGCTTCTCCAGTTCCAGGGCAGGAGAACGACTGCCTTAGCAGAACGCTGTCCTCCCCATTTGGAAGGGATGAGACACTTACACTATTTCATGCATTGGGAAAATTTTTGCACAATAAGAGGGAAACATATGGTGATGTCGATATTGGTATGCAAGATCTCAGAATCATCTGACTCTATCTACAATTTACTTCACAAGTTCTTGATTTCCCATGCAAATTTGCATTGCAACTTTATGTTGTGTCTACACGAGAATCTCCCAGATATATTGGCTTGTGGGGCTTGCTTTCACCCACCCAACCAGTGTTACACTTGTTTTCTGGAGTATATAATTATGCTAGGGTCGACGTCCCTTATCCTGATTGAGTTTTTTTCTTTAAAAATCATGTGGTAATAGAATATACACTTAGGGTAATGTTGTGCATGATCTGCACCTTTCTTGTTTTACTTGTTTATGCATTGAGCTTCATTTGAATTGTCATTGCATTTTTCTCCCCTGGTTCCAGTTAACTCCAAGTTTTAACACTTAAGGGTCCCTGTTAGCACTTGCATAACGTGGAATGTTACAGGAATTAATTCAATTTCCCCTAGAATCTGACAGAAAACCCCACACTTCAAAGAATGCATTTTGCTCTTCTACCCCTCCTTTCGATTTACACTGGGTGTTCACCATAATGTTCACATTTATTGATCTAACGAATTTTTTTCCATGTATCATTTGTATTTTATTAGATTTATTTTCTCTAATCCATTGTCTAATGATCACCAGATATACATGCTCTTTACTGACACATTTTCATTTAATGCACTGTGAACACAATGCTGCAATTGTATTGTCTACCTTATATTCGGACTGACTGCTAGTTTATTATTGGGTTAATAATTACAGTATTACATTTTGGAGGCATCCTTAAGATGGATGATCGTCGCTTATGTTTTATTGATCTTTATGATTTCGTTTCTAAAATTTATGACATCTCATCTGTAGACCAAGACCCATTTCCTCTTAAAGAAAATTTAAGAAGAAATCCGCTGAAAATGGATATTCCAGAAAAGATTCTTTCCCAAGCACATGGAAAAGTGCGGACCGTTGCTGATTTTCTATATGAAAATGGTAAAGAATGACTATCCATCATGAGAGCGAAACACCATATTCATTGTGTTTGGTTTAGCACTCAGTTCTAGATCTTCTCGCACATGTTACTGAGTTTTGCTTGATGTAGACTGGGACAACATTATATATCATGCTCTTATATGTGCTACTGTTGCTAGTTGATCATATACTGATTTGCAAAGCTGTTAACACTTGAACATCAGAAATTGTTCTTGAGATGGACTGAATCATTTATACAAGTACTGGTTTTGGCAAGTATCTACATTATTCATGCATGTGACCACAGTACCACATTGTATATCTATCCTATTCATGCATATCTATCCCATGAACCTTTTATACAAGTACTGGTTTAAATGTTTATTTCAGTGTTGTCATAATTGCATTTGCATGGATGAAATCATTGTTCTACACTGTTTAGCATGTGTAACTTTTTTCTCTTTAGGAGCCTCAGTAATTGATTATTCACCTTTTTTTTTGAAAAAAGGGTTAACTAACATTTGATGTTTTTGCAGTTCTTGACTTCATTGACAATGAAGCTGTTGATGATGCATGGACTGTGGTGTCATATTTGAGCGATGCGGATTGTCTTCTTGCTGGTAGTCCAATTGCATCATATAACTCAGAAAACATGGCGCAGCTCATTGCTGCTTCTGTAGCAGCTCGAGGAGTTCTTTTTGGAAATGCTCATGTTGCTGCCTCAAGGTATTTGACTATTAGCACAACTTTATATGACAGCTAGGGAATGCCCTTTTATTATGATTTGGTGTAAGCAGGTGGCATACAATTCGGAGCCCAAAGTTTTGGCAAATTGAGCATTCACTTCGATCTACTAAGGTAAATTACGTAACATGTTATGCAAATATCTAATTGATGATCATGCTGTATCTCACCTTTCTTATATGATAGCAATATTTTTTTTTCATGGTTGATGTTATCTTCTGAAATAGATGGGAATACGGGGCACTAATTCTCTAGAGTTAAAATGTGCTTCTTTTCATTCTCTCTAGTCTTTAGTAGCTGATATATGATCTGCATTTTTTAATTTGTTGGGTGAAAATACAGGAACAGATTCTAAAAGAAAGATTTGAGTGTTCAAGCACGAGTGGCTCTTGTAGCTTCTTTGACATCGTCACAGAATTTAGGCCATTTGAGCGATGGATTGGCCCTCGTAATGATAGGCCTAACAGCTGCTCCTTGCCCCTCAGCTTAAGAGGTGACTCTTCCTGGACGGATAGACTTGATGCTGGCGGAGCTAACTCAGAAGAGGATGACGATGTGATAGAAGATTGTTAGAAGTGAAGCGATGCACCATTTTTACATTAGATGCTGGGTAGCATTCAAGCAACGCCAACACATCGTTGATAGATATTGCGTTGCTGCACGGTATCGCAGCCGACTCAAGAAGCGGTTTGCTGATTAAAAGTGCAAATGGAGGTGTGGCCTTTTTGGGTACCAAAAGTCTGAGGCCGCGAGGAACTCACATCTTCGAGCATATTCAACTGATCAAGGGCCATTTTGTTGGTTGACTGGATTTGCTGCTAACGGAGACTGGTGAAGGCAATGCGTACTTGTTGCCAGGGCCGATGACGACTTTCATGTTATCAAGCTGTTTTCATCATGCTAATGTTGCCAGGGTCGATGATTGTATCTACGGTGATGAATCGTTAAAAATGTAACGCATCTGGATGGATTTTATTTTGACCTAGCAATTATCTTGCGAATGTTTTTTATGCCGATTTTTCTCGTTTATCCTTCACTTCTGTATGTAGCAAACCAATTGAGCGCCATCGTGCATTCATGCTTGCTTCCACATTCTCCTGCAAGCACGCGGTTATGCTAACGAACCTAACCGTGATGCGCGTTTGGCCATTTAGCAAACTCATCGTTAAAAAAAAAAACTTGTTGAGCGATCCAATGAGAACAAAATTTCAGTTGACTAATTTGTGGGAATCATGTGCCGTTCCACTAAGATCTAAGCGTGCATATTTTATTTTTGGTCAATTCAATTAGTACTTGTAAAGCGAATTCACGTTGGCTTCAATCACAAAAGGGCGGGTCGAAAACGGAGAGGAAGAAGATCGCATTTCCACACCGTCCCGTCGGGGCCACAGGGCCAACAGTCCCCGACCTCCGTTGTCGTCGCTGCAGGCCTCCTCGCCTGAGACGCTGCTCCACTCCCGCCTCCTCCAGCCGGTGCATCGAGTTGCGCCGTCGCGAGCGAGTCGCCTCCGATTACCCGGGGCCGTTTTGTCGTCTTCGGGTTTAGGGCGGTGGAGGCGGCGGCGATGTTCTGGAAGGACAGCGGCGCCCGGAGAAGCAGCAGCAGCAGCCGGGAGCAGAACGGCGTGGGCCCTTTCGGCCAAATCCGCGTCCTCATCGTCGGTGATTCAGGTACGTTATACCATCTGCTCTCTGACCAACGATACTTGCGAAAATTTAGGGGAATCGGGGAACGCGAATTGACATTGTATTAACGGTGATTTCGACCTATTCTGGGTTGTCAATCTTAAGTCTTCGAATGAAATTATTTGTCAAGCATTCAGAATGATCTGAATACATGAGAATGGTGGAGCTCTACTTGAAACGGACGCTAACCTTTTGACTGCTTTGACGTAGGGAATTAAGCTGAGGTATAGATTCAGTAGTATCAGTAGAAGGGCATGAAATCAGTAGAACGGAAATCAGGGTAATGTGGCTACATTTCTTCACTCTGCGGAGACTGCAAAAATCGCATCTAGCCACATTCAGATATTCTACAGAGAGAAAATTGAAATAGTCGTGAGCAAAGTTAATTATTCCCTTGGATAGCTTAGTATCTTTTGACACTTCTATTCAGTGTAACACTTCAATGAATTTTGTGTTCGTTTATCATACCTGTTATGCTATATTAGTTGTCAGTGAGAAGGATCCATAATGAAAGTATGCTCCTGGTGATTATTAACTAAATCAACCACACTAAA
>BCLG01001500.1:13758-32028 GCA_001602295.1 Zoysia matrella | reverse complement strand
TTGTAGATTTTGAAATTTGTGTTTACTCACATTCATTTTACTTCTTACCATTTCAGCATGTCACTTATGGGAGTGCAGGTGGTTCGTCTAATAATCTTAGTGATGCTGAAAGGAACTTCTTTGTAGAACTGTGGGATGTCTCAGGCCATGAACGCTACAAAGCATTCCGTTCAATTTTCTATTCGCAAATTAACGGTACATGCTGTGTCTCACCAGTGTATTACTGTCCTTTTCCTTGACCGTTATACCACCAAAGGTTGTTTTCAGCAACCTTTTTGTGTAAGCTGTAATAGTTCTCTATCCTAATTCTTCAATCTGCATTACTGCATAGGGCTTGTTCTGCATCCTCTCTCTATTCTTTCATAGCTTTTCTTTGTTTCTAATTTCTATCACACTATTCATACCATTGGCTAGAACCTTCTGCTTAGAGAAATCTCTTTCCTTACCACTTATCATCTATCTCACTGTTTCTGAAATTATTCATCAGGTGTAATATTCGTTTATGATCTCTCTCAGAGGAAGACCAAGACCAATTTGAATAAATGGGCAGTTGAAGTAGCTGAAACTGGCACCTTTATAGCTCCACTTGGATCTGGTGGCCCAGGAGGACTTCCAGTGCCGTATCTGGTAATTGCTAATAAAGTAGATATCGTTCCAAGAGATGGCAAAAGAGCAAGCAACGGGAATCTTGTTGATCTCGCTCGTCAGTGGGCTGAGAAACAGGGCCTTCTACGATGTAGTGAAGAACTCCCACTCACAGAGAGCTTTCCTGGAAACTCTGGTCTCGTGTCGGTTAGATCTCTTGCTAACATTCTCATACTCTCATGTCATGTTGCTTGCATTTTATGTTTTTTTCCCCTGTAGAACATGATGCAGCACAATGTATGTTCACTGTTTCATTTTACCTTATTCTTGCATGATGAGTCCACCTCTGTTTTCAGGCTGCCAAACAGGCAAGATATGACAAAGAAGCCGTGATCAAGTTCTTTCGCATGGTTTGTTTAGAATGTTCCACTGACACATTGTATTCACTCTATGTATTTCACCTTCAATGCTGTCTAAATGCACCTTTCAGCTGATCAAAAGAAGATATTTTTCCAATGAGCCACCTGCCCCCAGTCCATGGTCCCTTACTCCAAGAGCAGACACCATCCTACCTGTAGAGGCCCACAGAGCTGAGACTGATAGCTTCCAAAGGAAAAGGTGAGTGTAACTATCATGCATTAAACAGACCTCCCTCAGAGGGAAAGAATTTGTCCATCTGAGAGCTGATTGTGGCTAAGATGTAGCATAACCAGTGTACAAGTGTCTGCAGCTTTGGTGACGATGGCTTTATGTACAATGGCATCGTAGTCCCTGTTCCTGCTCAAAGGAACCTCGCACCTCCACCGACCCTCAATCCCCAGCAGCCGGTGTTTTCCTCAGATAACTACAGATATCACAGATTCCCCTCCTCATCGCTTCCTGACGTTGGCAGCAGCAGAACAAGTCGAGAGGATATTGATGTATGATAAAGGAGGATCGATGTGCCTGCAAAATGTGGGAAGCATACTGTGCCCAGGAATTGAGTTCCTACCAGCATACGGAGCCGTGTGATGCCTTGCTTCCAGCATTTGGGTGCTGCCAATGCGAGCTTTTCTTTGATCGGTCTAAGCCTATCTTGATTATCCGATCAATATCAAGTGATTCTGTTCTATTTATTTTTTGTTCTTTTGTTACTCCCATATGTATTGAATGGTTACACGTGTGACTCGCGTGAGAATGATAGATAATATGCCAATATACTACATGAAATAGAAGCATTTTTTTTTGGTGAACTGATCTCGTGTAAATAAATTAAAGTGGCGTGATGTTGGGGAAGCTGAATTCAGAGCTGATGCCCGTGCAGGGCAGGCGACACCTGACCTCAACCCCGCTGTCTTGAGAGCGAGGTTTGCGCGTGAAAGCCACGATGTCGGTCAGGGCCGGTGGTGATCACCCCGATGGTACACACGCGGATGGACGAGGATCACGACACTCGACGAATAATCGGCGTTGGTGCGGATGGATATCACGATATGGTTCGCTGTTCCATAAGTCGGGCTGCTAGCCGCCAGCTGCTCAGTGGCGGAACTCTGTAGAGTGCCACTAGGGCCATGGCCCTAGTCTTGGTTAAAACAATTTAAGTACATCTTTTAAATGTTTTTATGGCCTATCTATGTATCTTACACAGTTTTGTGCTAATTCTCCACATCTCCTGCTCCGGAACTGATTTCAAGTTTGTAAAATGGTAAGCGAAACCAATTGTGAGTCGTGACCAGTTTGAACCAGCTATCGCAGCTAATCCCTGCCTGCCACCCAACTAGAGCCTGCATTGCTGCACTGACACAGCACACATCGTGTCGGGATCGCGTACCCGGGTACACAACAGGTCGCGCTCGTATGCATAAGGTCAGAGGTCGGGCGATCACGGGTTCTGACCCTCAACGGCGATTTACGACGGTCATGTCTTAGCCGCGCGGGCACGCGAAGACTCCGTCCTCCGAAGGCCGACCCCCGGAGAACGACCTCTGTAGGGTAGGTACCGCGTTATGATATATTTACTCTGATGGTCAACTGTCATCCGTCCTGACGAGACGAGATTCACCACGGCGACACTCCAGCAGAAAGCTGCGACGGCTGCCGGACAAGACACGACAGCACTGTGGCCGGCACAGTGGCGCCGAGCGAGCATCGCAGTACCCGCCGCTGCGCACGACACGACAGGTCACGATCATGCCTGGACAAAGCGAAATGATGGCGACGAAGATGGAAGGGCTCATCTGTCGGCGAAACGGCAGGATCGTGTAGGACCCACCACTTGTAACCCCGGGCCTCCTTCTATATAAAGGGAGGCCCGTGGAGCGATAGCCACAACAACATCACCACGAACACAAGCAACAGCCTCAAACACAACTCAAGACATGAAAACAACAGCCTCAAATACACGAAAGACAACCACGAGCTACAGGGTCTTTGCATCCTTCCGAGCAAACACCCCCACTCGCCCAGATCCCGGATCCTCTCGCGAAGAGAGAATCCCGCCTTTGTAACATTATCATCGAGATAATCCACTCCCTGGATGTAGGGTATTACACCGCTCGAGGTGGCCTGAACCAGGTTAAAATCTTCTTGAGTCTTCCTTAGACTGAGTCATATCGAATCCGAAGACACACCACCCTTACGATAGTATCTTTACTGTGCCGATGGTCAGAACGCCGACACATCGCATGCAACAAGGACTGACAAAGGCACAAAAGTTTTCAGGTTAACGATCTTAATCTTTTTATTATATCACTCCTAATCCTTTAATAGATTGATCTCTTATCATTATCGGCACATGATCAATTAATTTCTTACTCTGTATATTTTATATTAGAATTACATAAATGAAGAGTCAAAACAATAACATCATTCTATGTTTCAGTCCTCACGTCGTAACTAATTAAGTTTGCTTGGCTTTGTGGAAGTAATTAAGTTTGTCTCGCTTTTATTCTTAAAGTGACTACTAAGCCAATTAACATATTACTATAAAACAAAATTTATTGTATGTCAATTTTTTGCTTCTTAATATCGTTTTGAGCTAGAGTTAGTGGCCCTACTCATGTCCTGAGCAAAGTTCCGCCACTGTGCTCACTCGTGCCCGACGCCGCAGTGGTAACTGGCAAGAGTGTGCGAATGCCGTGGCTCGTGGAGCTTGGGCGGCGGCAACAGAGGCCATGCGAACGCGCCCGCGAAAATATGCAGCTGTACGACGCGCTAGGGGGCCGGTATCTCTCCCTACCCGTGCCGTAGTGGTGCTGACGGCCTTGATGACCTTGCAGCAGATCTTCGAGCGTACTACTGCGGTCTGCGGGTTGGCGCACGGTTAACCGTACAATATCCACCACCGACAGTATGACATGTACGCCCTTCAAGTACAGTATATCTTGCTTCACATACCCATGACTTGTACTTAGTAAAGGTGAACTATAGAATATTCTCCGAGTTATTGAGCTCTAAAGGTTTCTTTGTTGACAAGCTTTTGACTCAAAAAGATGGAACTTTTGTAAAAGCTTTTCTCATAAAGTATCTTTTTCCTAGTTTAAATGTAAAAGTATGTCTAGCTTACTTTTGCCAGCTGTGGGCGTTAGTTAATATATAAAAATAATTATTTAATTATTATATATAATTGTAATTATATAATTATAATCAGATTAAATAATTATAATTATATAATGTAATTATAATTATATTATATAATGTTTCACAGTCTCACAGCTGCTTTCAACCAAACGGCTTTTAACTTTCTCACGGCTCATATTCTACAGCAGTTTTTTTTATAACTCACAACTTACAGCAGCTTTTTCATAGCTCACAGTTCAAACAAACACACACGCTAAATTAATGCAATGTAGTAGTAGCTTTGTAGCCACTCATATATTTACGGACAAAATAAACTAGTATGAGAGGTTTTAAGCTGTCGCCATCCTTTTAGATAACAAATGAAAGTGGTTAGGCGCAAAATGAATCATAGTTATTACATAATCTAGGCCTACTCCTAAAAAATCTCAGCTTTTTATATACTACACTCGCATCATTTTCATTGAGGGTTGTTATATGTTCCAATCCTTCAACTTCCAATTGTCACATTGGCACAACTATAATTCCAAATAACACATTTTCTCCAGCCTTAAATTATTTTTATTAGGATAACAATTTTAGTTTATCTTTGAACTAGAATTATTGTCCTAATGACTAACTTTTTAGAAAAAAAGAGGGAGTAATGTTCATTATCCTATGTGTTGCATGCATGATTTCATGTCCTCCAATCACAAACAAAAGAGTAATATAATGTAGATTTAAGCGGGAAACAACGGCGGAACTGAGGGGGGGGATTTTCTTAAGTATATATTGCTCTTCACATGTCAAAAATTAATATTTAGTCTAGAAAAAAAGATACAAATCACTTTACTAATTAAAAATAGTTTAAATAATTGTCTAAGCTATCTAACATTTCTAGTAAAAATAATTTAGACAACAAAATGGTTCAGATATTATGAAAGTATTTCTTTTGATGAATTATATATATTATGAAAGTATTTCTTTTGATGAATTTAAAAATATAAATACTAGGTTTTTAAATTTAACCGAATATATATAAATCATAGGTTAAATTTGTAGTAAACAAAATCTAGAAATAAGCTTCTATTGAAACGGATGAAGTAAGAAAATACTACATCCACCTCAAATTATAAGTTATTCTGGATTTAAATCCAACTTTTTTCACTTTCTTTAGTTCTCTTACCCAGTCCAAAATGACTTATATATTAGAATGGAGGGAGTACTTAAACTACCCTCTAATCATATTGTTCTTAAATTTATGGTGTGATCTATCTAGTAAACCAAAGTTAAGCATTAAATTTTTAAAGAACATAACATCTAGCAACAAGAAATTCAAATTTTAAAAAAGTACAATACTGATATTTTTTTATTGTTATATTTTTTGTCTATTGCTAAATTTTTATGCTAATTTTTAAATTTGATATATATGTAAGTTTGGACAATAAAAAATTGATGCATATTATTTTTTTAAAAAAATTTTGGCCCCTCCCCTGAAATTTCCGTTCAGTTCCGCCACTGGCGGGAAATGGTCAAAGTATGTATACCATTGATCACATTGCAGTATATACTTATTTGTCAAACAAATATAACCTTTTTGTATAAACAAATAGTAAAAAATATTAAACACACACTTGTATACCATGTATAGTAGTGATTATCTTGATACAAGGTACCTCAAAAACTCATCACCCCATCAAGAAAACGATTATACATAATACAAAGGTAGGTACGTCGGTAGACATCACGAAAAACCCTAGATATCTACCAGGACGGCTGTCTCACACAAACTTCGATCGGCTGACATCGTCGTCTCCATCTCGTCGCTTCTGCGCCGCAGAGATAGCATCGATCCGTCCAACGCCAACATCACGGTCACACTAACGACAGCTCGACCGACCATGGCTCGAGCATCACATCTTTTCTTTGCCAAATATTTTCTAATTTTAGCTCGTATTTTCCCCAGCCAAAGAAATAATATTGGAGGGAAATACGATCTGGTAGAGAGGAGAATAATTAAGGTTATTACCAAGAACACGGCATGGACACTCCACCTACAGGCGGAGGAGGCCGCGGATGGCGTCGGTGGTGGCTGCTTCCACGTTGCAGGACGGCGCCGCCCGAACGGGACAAGCTTTCGGGACGACGGAGAACCTGGGCATAGGCAGGCTGCTGGGCGGCGGCGCGAGCGCGTGCAGCAGGTCCTGGACGAAGTTCCGGGCCACTTCCTGCTCGAGGTCGTCCAGCGCCTCGTTCACCACCGGCGCGGGCGGCAGAGGCTTGGCCCGCTCCAGCGGCTTCTTCTTGTGTGCCGTGGGCGGCTCCATCGAAGTTGGCGGCGGCCTTGACGGCCTCCGCCTCCTGACCCTCTGGCGCGGCGCAGACGCTGCCGCCGTTGCTGGAACAGTGGTGGTTGCAGCGGCGCCCATGATTCCGCGCGACGGCGGCGGCGGAGCTGGTAGGCAGGGGAAAGGGGCGTACTTGGTGGTGGTGGGTGGGAGCGGTAGGAGAGGCGGTTGGTTGGACGGTAGCAGAGGGAGAGAGGGAGACGAGTAGATCATCGGTGACCTGCTTGCATATGGAACCGCGGGCGCCGAGCTCCACGCGCCACCGTTGCGCTGCTGATGGTACGGCGCCTGGAACGTCGGAAAGGAGCGGTGGCTGTACGCGCCGCACTGCGTCGCTGGTCTCGCCCCGAGACCCCGCCGGCACCGGCCGACGGACATCATATTTGGTAGCTCAAAGCTTCCGGAGGATTGATGATCCAGGAGAACGTTTTCCATCTTCTTGGATGTAGGAGAAGATCGGTGGTTCTTAGGCTAGCTTCCGGTGGATGTGCGCTATTTTTGTCCAAGAAAGTGAAGCTTTCGGTCGATGAGGTTGCTGATCGATCGGCAAATGAAATTGAAGGGGATCGGAGAAAACTAGCCAGAAGGTTAAAAGATTGGTGATCAAAGAACTAGTACTATTAGTTTTTGTATGAAATTATTTGCAAGAAGCTAGCAAGATCCTGGGAAGAAAAAACAAGGACGATGCTAGAAGCCTAGAACCGATCGATGGTTGCAGATCAAGAAACGAGGAATAAAAGGAAAGGGAAAATAAATCAGAGAGATCCAAGGAAGCTACTGAAGATCTTAGCAACCTTCCTCTTCCTCCTCCGGGAAGAAAGAGACGCAAACGCACGCTATCTACGGGGAAGCAACGAGGGAATGGCGATGCACACCCTCGCCTCCGGCCTACAGGTCGGAGAAATGGGATGCCCCTCCTCTCTTTATAGGTGGAGAAGGTCGAGATGACACCGTCCACTGGTGGGGAAAACAAGGGAGGCATTCGACGATTGACCTAAAACTACCGCCGGCCACGCGCGTTTTCGTGCCTACAGCTAATGACAGGTTTGCACGTGTCAATTTCCTTACGGGATTGGTTTCAAAACTTTGTTGGCGATCCCCTTGCGATAGTGGTATTTAATTATTTGCCACTCGTGAGCATTATTCTGACTTCTGATTGCACGGCTACCCCCAGGGGAAAGAAACAGAGAAGTTTCATCAGACTTTTTTCTTATGAATTCCATACTTCAAGAACAGATTTTTCTGCGTTGTTTTTAACACTATTCGAACTCAGTCACATTGGATGGAGACCCAGAATTAAAAATGGATTGCTAGATGGCGAAACAAATGAAATTTTTTTATCAAAAAAAAGTTAATTAAGGTTCCCAACCAACCACTCAATATTTTAAATTTTATTTATTAATAGTCATCAATATAAACTTCTATTCCCGATCCACCATTATCATCCATTTCACAGCTTACGTTGTTAAATGAAAGTTTAATATTTTGACAGCATAAATATTTTGGTGGTAAATAAGGGGAAAAATGAGACTGATGAATCTCTACTTCTTAAAAGTATAATTTTTTTTATATATACCGGATAAAATGTCCTCAACAGATGTGTTCAACAGAGATGAGTAAGACCTGCACACAGAAAAATGCACCTAGAGTTATTTTTTTTTATAAATTTGACCAATAAAATCTCTGCATTGAAACCCTTGTAAATTTAATGGGTGATCTCTTTTAGATCTCTCAGATCTTAGATCTACAGAGACCATTGTTAGTTAATAAAATACAACCATCTGGAAAAGTACGTGAGATACAAAAGAAAGTTGTTGGAAAAAAATAAATTCATTTCAAGTCATCCGACGAATTATTTTCCAGCACTGCCATCTACTCCGTATCAGCTAATATACGGTGAAGAATGAGAAACTTCAAATTTTAACATTGATATATTTTTTAAATAAATATTTTTCTTTAAATTGTAGCGTTAGCATGAGCATCGACACTAGTATTAAGAAAATTTTAAACTTTGAGCGGATGTTAGGAACCTCAAGATGGGGTGCCGTGGAAGAAATTTAGAATGTATGTGGGGGGGTAATTTTGTAAAACAATATGCCGACAGCCAAAGAGAGACGTGCCTAGTCCCTACTCAGATAGCCGTTCAGCCTCAGATCAGGAAAAAGAAACAAAAGGCTACAAGTATTTCTAGCATTCCACAGCCAACCAATGACAGCGAGTCCAGGCTCCTGCTCAAATGCTCGGCCCCACGTCACAGTGAGCGTCGTACTACTACTGAACCCCATAAAAAAGCTTTTCGCAGTTTAGGTTTTCACTGTACCGCGAATCTGGACAGGGACCGACTGCGGGTAGGCCGGCAACCGCCAAACGCACGCTGGCCGCCGGATGTCGATTCGGCAGGTGCCGCTGGGCCGTATCCGCCCGTCCGTTTCCCGAAACCAAAAAGAAAAAAGGACGCGAGGAAACCGATGCGGCCTTGCTTTTTTTTTTTCCCCCTCCTTCGCCTTTTGCCGGGTCCACCGACCGGCGCCTGCGCCACACGCGGGGTTTTCTGTAGGCCTCTTTCAAAGACCCACGTCAAAGCGCCACCCGCTTTCTCTGAACAAAGGCTGCACCACGCCACCGGCCAAACGAAAAAGATTAACGCTAAGGAATTGTGGATGGTTTCTGAATATACGGAATGACCAGTTGCATGGATGGCTCCGCAGTGATAGTATTCCGCAAGAAAGTGTTTGATGCAAGCAAATTTCACGTAGTAGTGAATTATTGAGATTTAGAACTCAGTTTTTTAAAATGTCATTTAGAAAACGGGCAGTATTAGATTTAATCATGAATTTGTATGGCAAACGAAAACCTAATTCATAAAAAAACTTTTTAAGATATATACAAAATAAAGTGTTGTTCCCTTCAATCTTTTCTTTTACTGTAACACATTTCTGTTGTGCGAGCGGCAAACATGAGTCACAAGAGAGAGTACAAGATACCTCAACCATCTGCCTAGGCAGCGGTTGCTTACTCAAAATGAAAGGTATTTTGGTATAGATGTCCAAATATCAGATATATAAAGAGATGGTCGATCGATCGATCTGGTATTTAACACTGTAGTTAAAGCCAAGCATCTGTGCACCATCCAGCTTGCTTCTTGCTGGTGGGTGGTGATGGGGATTTTGATCAAAAGATATGTTTCTTTAGCGAAAGTGATGCTGTTCCCTCTAGGGGAAAGATCTCTGCTACATCTACCCCTTCTACCGTGAGCATAGATAGGTGGAGACCACGTGGGCTCATGTTGCGGTGAACATCTCTTCTTCTTTATTCGAGGATATAGAGGGGTTGAAGATTTGTTAAGCACCGACCAGGTTGAAAAGGAAGGAGCTTTCAGCGAAATGTTCCTGAGAAGCAAGTTCCAAACGAAGGAATCGATGTAGCATAGGCAGGTACTCCTACTTGACTTGTATAAACAGTCAAACGACCTCGATCGGTGGGCGGCGTTCCTTCGATATACCTTACGCCCAGTTGCTAATTCTTTGTGTTAACGTCCATATCGATCACTCTCTTAGTACTATAACTTCGTTCTACGCTTCGGAACAAAGAACAGGTCGTCATTGGCTAGCTCGATCCAAGCATAGTTAATTTTCTCGAATCGTCTCGAACCATAGCAGCAACAACCACTCCTAAAAATAGTTAATTTTCCCTTGATGCCATACGTGCTCTCAGGCCGGTCGGGGCCGGCTATGGTAGCTGATGAGCTCGTCAGCAAGGTGCATAGATCGATAGCGGCTTTGATTATTTTGAGCTGCAGTGGCTAATGGCCGGAGACATGAGGGGCCCTGTAATTTAGTAGAACGACGAATAACCTACTTCGGACAACTACTTCAAACTAACTTGAGACGAAGAGTTATATACTCTCTCTATTTTTTTAACTGTTATCGTCATTGACTTCTAATTTTAAATTTGATCATTCGTCTCATTTAAAAAATTAGTTCAAATGTCTAAAATTTTAAGTTGTGATTCAAATAACTTTAATAATAAATAAAATTATAATAAAATATATGATATTTATTAAAAAATTTTAAATAAAATAAATGATTAAAATTAGAGTTAAAAGCCAACGTCGATAATAATTAAAAAACGGAGGGAGTAAATCGTAGAGCACGCCACCACCAAACGGCGTGTGCTGATGATCAGCATACGATCAGTAAATTAACACGTACGGCATGCAGACGAGCGCGATCGATCTGTCACGAGTAAATATCGGCGGGCGGAGCTAGTCACGTTCCGGAGGCCGAGAGAGAGAAATAGAGTCTGCGCGCGTGTCACGGTTCGCGGTCGGACGGCGAGCGCCAGAATCTTTTGCGCCGCCGCGCGGAAAGGGAAGCTAGGTCGGCGCGCTGCCGCCTTGTGGAGTACTTGTGGGTCGCACGACTCGCACGCACGGCAGCGTCGGCGGGCACCGGTGCCGCCGGAGAGGAAAGTTGCTTATCTGCCGACGAAATCGTCGTGTGCTGTTGAGGTGGGCAAGGAGGTTGATGCCGTCACCATCCGGAAAAGACGTACAGCGCAACGTATCTTTCTCGGCTAGCGTGCGAACGTGACGGTACATGTAAATTTCCATTGGAGAGTAGTAGTAGCAACCCGTAACTTGCCCATTTGACATTCCTTGTCAACACCGCTTGTGGTCTGCATGCCTGTGCGACCACCACCTCAAAGGAATTGAATAGAATAGAACAGTGTGCGGGATGATAACTAACCGACCGGACCGGGGCAAGCGTGCTGGATCGGCATTCCGTTGATCGCCGACCGTTGCATCACGTCCACATCTTGGTCTGCCTGTGCGACGTAAGCTAAGCGGCGCCCGTTGACAAGGAAAAAAACCTCCCGCGGCGACGGCAGCTTTTTAGGCCGCCCCGCTGCAACCCACCGTTCCGTTTTTCGCCCCGCGAAAGAGTGGTGGCTGTGGCTGGATGTGGGCGTGTCCGGACCTCTCCTCTCGCTCGGTCGGCAAATTTAAAATCGATGATCTCTCCGTGGGTTCGTCAAACGTCACTTGTTGGGAAATGCTGCATAGACTATAGAGGCGACGGGTGTTTCACGCAGACACACACTCGATACTCCTCGGAATAAAATGACGTACTAAAACGGCCCCCGGGCCTTCTCGTTCGGTCGTCCTGCGCACAGGTATTTTGTAGTACCTGTGACTGTGAGAAGCCGGCGCCTGTTGTTGGAATGGATCCGGTTCCGGACTCCGGAGACAGGGCAAGCAAGCGCGCGCGTCCTAGCCCACGTTTGATTTTGCTCTCGCCGCTCCTCCAAGAACGAATAAAGCCCACGGTCCAATGCAGTAGAGACCAAGTGGATTGATAGCTAGCTCGGCCTTGTGTCCTTGACCATGCGTCATGCCCTCCATGCAGCGCCTCTAGTGGGCTTTATATCTGCCCAGTACAGAGAAAAAGGATCCGTCATCCGAGCTGTGCTTGAGCAGCGACAAGCCACCGGCACTCCAGCCCTTTGGCTCTTGGCACCGTACGTCAGATTACGCCTTCATTTTCAGCCAAACGACATTTTTGACGGCTTCTGTTTTACTGCCATCGATAGCAATAACATCCATGATATTAGCCACGTTTCACTCCAAAAGCTAGTACTCTTGTGGTCTCGTTCAGAAACTCTTTATGAGAAATTTAAAGAGAAGCAAAAGAAGCACCTAGAGCCTTGTTCAGTGGAATTTCTACGTCACAGATCGGAGCTGGACGTTTCACTAATCCGCTGCCACTCCCTCAGCTTCTTCTTCTACGCAGATCCGTCCGTTTACAACAGCACACACCACACACAACCAACTCTCCAGACTCCAGGAACAAAAACACGGCGGATCCTAACCCACACACGAACCGACGCCAGTCAGCATCCGGCCGATCATACGTACGTTGTACTCCACAGATCACAATCGATAATCGAGAGCACATATTTTTCCAAGCGAAGAGCTCACTGCGCGCGGCCTCTGATGACGTCGAATCCCATCTCGGACGCGTCGGTGGCCTGCACCTCGTAGTGGACGCCGTCCAGCAGCCGCCGGAGCCCTTGCTTCGACGTCGCGTACAGGATCTTGGCTCTGATCCTCGACGCCGCCGGTGACCTGGTTGGTGTCCGAGAAGAGAATGCTTTTGTTAGCACAAGCGAAGCAACGAATCCGTCACCCAAACACACGTCGTCTCCAAACCACCACCACTGCCGCTGCGCACCGCACGTCCGCACGCCCACAGGAAAACGCAGAGGCACCAGCAACAGCCACTGTCTGCCCAGCAGAACCAAATCGCATTTTTGTTTACCAAATTGGAACCGGAGCAAGTGGGCGGATTAATGCTACCACCACTTTAACAACTCGGTCGTGCCGCCAAATGACTGACTACATCGTGTTGTTTAGTTCCGGACAAACAAAGCACGATCCGATGCTCCTAGTAATCATAAACCTCTAGTTTTGTTCGTGACGGACAGATCTAGCTAAGCTAGCTAGACAGCAGGTGGACTGGATTCAGGCAGGCCAGATCAGATCTGATCACTAAAGTAACCGGCATTATGTTATTAGCAATGAGGAGCTATGTTTACAGAAAGTTAAGTAATGCAGGAAAGAGCACTGAAGACAACAGTGACAAGGATGATGACGACAGACACAGCCGGGCGAGGGAGATGGGGCTTATCAGGAAAGTTTGGTCCCCGTCATGATCCTGACCAAAGTTTTTGGTTGACAAGCTAGGCAGGCAGCTGGGACGAGCAGCAAGCAACTTTTATATTTATTTTTAGATAATGAAACGTCAAAGTCCCCGCCTCTAAGCGGCAAGCAACTTTATGTTTGTGGGAAATGGAAAAGGATCGGTGCGCCTGCCTGCCTGCCTTCGTGATAAGGATGCCGCACTGATTGAACAGCCATTTGATGCGCAGATTCCCCGTCGATTTTCTGGTGCTCGCGTGCACATCAGCTTTTGGAGGACATGCTCTTCCTCTTCTTCTTCTTCACAAGCAACAGGACGTGTTCTAGACGATTGGAAATGCCAATTTTCACCGGGCAACTTTGTGATTTTTTCTGGGCAACCTAATTCTGACTTTGGGTTTGCAAGATGCCATTTGACATGTGCTCTCAACCGAGATACCAGGAGCGCTCGCCAAAGGTTTTAAGAAGCAGGATCAAATAAACCGGATTTTTATAAATCCTGCAAAAGACGAAAGAGGATTTGATTTCTTAGCCGCCGTAGTTTATGTGCCACTTGCACATCGTCCGAGCTGGATGAATGCTTTTGGAGAAAAACTTGACGGATACAGGCTCGGGGAGTTGGCGGCTCGGCTACGGTGTTGGATGGATTTATGGACGCTGGCTCTAGATTGAAATTACTACTCTGTTCGTGAATGTGTCAATAACAGCAGTTATTTGGGCATGGTCCAGCTTTCCAGCATCGGTATCAAAGAATTCATTCGCCTCTCGATGGTAGCGCAGAATACCGAATTTAGTATTTTTCCCTCCCTCTACTTGGAATACCATTACTGCTAGTAATCAAGGTCGCGATGGACGGAAAGAGAGAAATAGCTTTTACGACGAGGGCAGGATCGATTCACAGCAGGGCAGATCGAGGGAATTACCATGCGATGAAGAAGATCTTGCTCTTCTGGCAGTTTTCGACGGTGACGAAGTCGAAGTCGAAGACGGCGTAGCGGCAGTCGTCGCCGGGCAGCGCGGCGACGAGCTCCTCGTACCCTTCGCCGGGGCCGCCGACCTTGTCCACGAGCACGGCGCGCGACCGCTCGTCGATCTTGAACACCACGAACCGGTGCACCTTCTTCCACTTCATCTCCATGAACCACCGCTGGCACTCCTCCTTCACGTCCATCCCCTCCGTCGCCTGCAATCATCCCACGCACGCGACGGAGTCGTCAGCCATGGCCGCTCCGAAACGACGAGCCGGCGGCGTAAACGGAGGCGCTTGGTTTTTAGTTTTTTACCATCTTGTACGCCATAGCCATGGCTGAAGACCGGTCGTTGCGGACGCGGCGGTGAGGAGGTGAGCGGGTGTTCTCTCCTTTAATTTGGAGCTTGCTTCTGTGAGGAGTCGCTAGTCGCTACCCTCTTCCGCTGCGGCGGCTTTTTTCGACATTAGGTGAGAGGGAAGGTGGACTTTATAAAAAGAGTGGCAAGGCAAGCATCATCCCAAAATTCCCTTATTCTGCTTTCTCGAATGGAAAAGCGATAATGCAACGGGCACCCCTGTTCCACCCCCCTCTACATGCCTTTCTTGTGCCGTGTTGTTGCTTGCAGATGATCCTGTAATATTCTCTAGCTCCGTTGTGCAATTTTCTTGTGCCGTGAGAACTGAGCGACGCTTAGCTGGTTAAGGCACCGTCGTGTGTTCTGACCCACCCGCGTTCGATTCTCAGAGTTGACACGGGTGCTCATTTCTCCTTCTTTAATGAATTAGGAGTAGTCCTCCTCGTGACTTTCATGCCATGAAATTTCAATTTTCTTGTGCCGTGTTGCGTTCACTCTACTAGTATTTTAAAGATGAAAACAATGTTATGCGGAAGAAAGTTGTATTTTCTTCCAACAATCAACAATTGTATTTTACAATAACTTGTTTTGTGAAGCATATTTTACGACAGCACACCTTAAAATTAGATTGATCCAAATTTTGAAGCCACTTGGCAATGCGCATCGGACCACCATCATAGCCGTGACCACGCAAGAGGCACCACAATCTCTCAAGATATGCCCCGGTCATTGGCCTTCACGAGCGTGGCGCCCGATGGCTAGTGCACGCCCCGCCTAGGATCTCATCTCACACGGCCCGGCCACCCTCGTCGAGGCTCGTCATGAACCGTGCCCACCCTTTGCGTGCAAGGTAAGCGAGGGGGTGGGGTGGGGAATCTGCAGGAGGCACTTGCAGTTTGCCAATCGCAAGCAGACGGGCACCGCCACCGGCACGGCCCCACGGAAAGAAGAGAGAGCTGTGGGGTGGGCGTCCATCCATCCATGGGGGCGTCGCCCCCCTCCCCTTCACCTTTCTTCGTTTTTTTCCACGGTTGAACAGTCGCTGCTTCACGGTGGTGTCGGTGAGGCGGACGCGCGGGCTGTCGCGGCAGCAGGCAGGCAGGCGGCAGTGGCTACCAGATGGGGTGTTCGTCTCGTTGCGCGTGGATTTTTTCGCGGTGGGATGCGGAAACTCGTTCAAGCGAAAGCGAGTTCGGCTGGTGGACTGGTGGTTTCTCTGCTCTTCCTGCGGCGTTTCAGCGTCCGGATTGACGGACGGGCAGTGATGCGGCTGGTGCCGGTCGTTCGCTGCATAACGGGAAGATCGTGAAACGAAGCATGATATTGCTCCCTGTGTTCCGAAACGTGTGTCCTAGGATTCAAACATGATAGTCTCTAGAAAGCACTCTTTTTACTTTTCCCGGATGCTAGAACAACATTTCGAGACGGAGAAATTACTAAGTATATCCAGTCGACACGATTCATGCTAGTTCTTGCGTGGCTTTGGAAGCTGTTACGTATGCAGTTGAACAGAGTTACTTAACACATGTCATACTCCATTTCTGAGGTATTCTCGTGTACACCGTACCGATCTCTGGATCAGTAGTTGACACGCACGAAACATTGTGGATACATGGCACATACCATAATATTACATATATTGTCCCAGATACTTGAGATACACGATCAAAGTTTACATTATAAACCCTCGAGGAGTGTGAAACATTCTCGATCAATCATTACATAAATAGCGGAAGCATGAGACCAAAAGCTACGCCACAGGCAACTTGCGCGAAGAACAAGTTCTACTCATCGCCTTCAAGTGGGACGTCATCTTCTTCTTCATCTGAACGATTGTCGCAAGAGTAAGTACAAGGTACTCAACAATTTTCAACCCGGAGGAGTTATATTCATGCACATGGTCATCAAGGATAGGCTAGGGTTTTTGTTTAGCGAAAGTCAATTTTTATACAAGGTAAGCTATAGACCAGAATTTTTCAAAAACAGAGGGTAAGGTAATTCCTATACTAATCAATATTTTAGTAGTGGCTCTGCGAAAGAAAGTCATCTTTCCCGTCAGTTCTCAAATTTTATCTGGACGGGCCTCCAATATCCCAACCAGGCACTTCTTCCAAAACACGGGCGCTTATACCCACTCGCAATTACTTCAAGAAGATAGTCAAAACTAATCAAAGTGAGCCCAAGCTGTAGTGTGTCAGTACCGTGACAACGGCCAGTCCGGATGGATTTATACACTCTGCAGAGGTTATACACTGTACCCACAGGCTATGCTCCTCTTGATCAACAGAATCACATAACGCACACTTTTCACGCACTAAGGTATTCACAAGGTCTCCTCAAGATGCTAACAGGGGTCATCACTCAAGAGCAAGCCCGATGACGCGATAGCATATTCCCGTGACCCCTTGGACGTCCGCACGGTTCGGGTCGTTACCAAATACCCAGGAGCTATGCTATGGGCTGTACAATTCCTATGGCGCGGGCCATTGCTGTAATCGTAGACCAGACAGCGAGTTATCTCACGCCTACTTCCTGCGACTTGTGTACCAACCAACCGGCTTAGTGGGCCACATGGATACCAAAGGGTGAAGGTGAGTCCTTCCCAAAACAAAGGTTCTGTGGTTGCACGTAGACACTACGTTGAGGTCCGATGAACCGGTCCTTATATGGCAGGGGCGGCGCTCGTCCACGACAGGTGGACTAGTCCGAAGTCTATCACCAATACACAGGCACATACTACTAGGAGCCCGCCCCACGGCCGAGTTTTCAAAATCCCATCTCCCCACCTAGCACAGTTTCCACTAGTCACACAGTCCCACATGTTTTACTCACACCACCAATCCCTATTTAACTCGTGTGATAGAAAAATGATGAATATATATATATATATAGCATAGCGAAGCATAGCTTCACGTAGAGAGAGAGATCCTAAGCGTTTTAGCAATCAAGGTAACCATCCGACCCTTAAGAATTAAGGACGGGGTTTCTATGGTTAACAAGGTATAGTAAACAACCACGGTAGCAAGGTAGTATTCACACTTAGTAAGAGTTTAGAACTATTCTAAACGTAAATACTCTAGTAGCAAGTAGGTTGACTTCTACACAATGGTTTTAACATAAATAACATAATTATGCAAGCACGAATGGTCCTATAGGAGCATTGCAAGTATTAGGTTCGATATGGTCAAAGGGTGTAGACGTCCTCGAGCTCCTCCTCGTATTTCGGATCGTCGGCCTCCTCGTTTGCGAATGCTTCGTCGTCTACACGGTAAAAGAGAAACAAACGTAACTAGGATGAAATTAAAAGCGGTCAAATAAAGAATCAAATAAATCTCAGAGTAAAAGAAAAGGGCTCGGAGTCTTGGTTCTAATGGCGCAGAGATCTCGACGAACGGAGGTGTTACGTGAAAATAGTGCTAAATACAAGTGTGAGGATCTTTTTGTAATTTCCTAAGAAGTGGAGGGGCCTAAGTGCAAAATTGCAGTGGTGATGGGTTTGGCAGATAATTTTCATAATGTAGAGGTGTTTCTAAAAAAATATAAATTTTTCTGGGATTTTTGAGAATTTATTTGGAGTTAAAATAGGCTGTGGGTAAATTTTTGTGTACACAGACTGGGTGCTCCTAGCATTTATCTCTGTGAGCTTGACAAGTGGGCCCTGGGCCCACTGTCAGTGGTATGTGTGGCTTTGGCTGCCAGGCGGGCCCATCTGGCAGCCGGGTTGGTGAGGCGGCCGGCCTGGCCTGGCCCATCCGGCCAGAGACCTAGGCGGCCCAT
>BCLG01001499.1:54113-102422 GCA_001602295.1 Zoysia matrella | reverse complement strand
TATATATATATATATATATATATATATATATATATATATATATATATATATTCAATTGCATTTTTATTTTGCTAATTTTCTTTCTTTCCATAGTGTTGCCATATATGACTGATTATGTCCTTCTTGAGTTGCTTATGTGTTGGCCGAGCTTTCATAGCGGAGTTCCTCTGAAGCACCTCCGCGAAGCATGGATTTGGGTTGTTGCTTGCACTCACTTATGATAGAAGCACTATTGTCGCACGCGCGATCTCATTCACATCCAAGGACACTCTAACCAATTTCTTCTCATCTTCCACTATCATATTGTGAAGAATAACACAAGCTTGCATTATGTTGATAATGTCCCCTTGCTTCCATAAGCGTGCAGGTCGACGAACAATATCAAAACGAGATTGCAAATAATTTGTCTTCACTCGACTGAGATGCCATTACGGTCTTCACAAATACCGCCCACTCTGGATATATTCTATCGGCAAGATAGTAGCCCATGTTATACTGTGTTTCGTTTACCACATACTGAACCATAGGAGCTTCACCTTTTATTGCTTAAATGAATAATGGTGACTTGTTTAATACATTGATATCATTTTAAGATCCAGCTGTACCGAAGAAAGCATGCCATATACGAAGATCATGAGATGCCACTGCTTCGAGTATCATAGTAGGAATGCCTTTGTCACCACGTGTGAAATACCTTCCCAACCTTTCGAACAATTCTTCCGAGCCCAGTGCATACAATCGATGCTGCCCAACATGCCTGGAAAACCACGAGCCTCATTTTCTTGTAAGATTTTTTTTCTATCTCATCAGCTCTTGGAGGACGTAGATACTCATCACCAAAACATTCAATCACTCTTTCAGCAAATTTTCCCAAAATCTCTAGAGAAGTGCTTGCGGCTATCTTCAATACCTCATCAAGTTGATCAGCTGATGTACCATAAGCTAGCATCCTAATAGCCGCAGTACACTTTTGAAGGGGTGAGTGCCCATCCCTACCAGTTGCATCGACTCTTTGGGTAAAATATGGAGACCAATCACGAGTGTTCACAATGCGTAGGAACAATGGCTTATTCATCCTAAGCTTCGGTCTTCAACTTCGCTTCCTCTGCCATCTTTCTTTAGTGTTTTCTGAGGTAACAAAGAGCATTCATACCCTCTAACACTTGTATGACAAGCGACGAATGAATTGACCCCTCTTAGTAGTACCGGCGGTTCTATGGACTCTCTAACTAGTCTTCAGTCTTGGTCATCTGACACCCGGAACTCCTCTTTTTAGGATCATCTTTTGTCATCCATCGAGGAAACCCACTATGATGTAGAGATATGCGGGGTGAAACCTCCAATCACAACAATTACTATAGTATTTATTCAATCACCAAAATTAATTTATACCTTTTAAAAGGTCATGAAGCTTACACTCTTGCTAGCCTTTTGTGTCATTGCCATTATCCTTAATAACCACTTGCATTGTTGATGATGAACTAAGAACATATTAGTGGTCCAAAAATGATGTGCGCATGCAAGCGTGCTTGCATGTGTGACTGTCGTTGATCCATCCCAATAAAGCTGCTATGAGGTATGAAGCTTGTTCGCATACAAGGAAGAAAATTTTGTTAATATTCATACAGATCTTTTTTTTTTCTCTCAAGAGCTTTACAAAACTTTTAACCCTCATGTTTGGGCATACAATTTCTGTAATATTAGCACATCACAATGCATAAAGATAATCTAGAGCTAATTAGTACTTAAGTTGCTAATGAAATGAAGGCCATTTACTTTTAGCTACATTATATTTGTGCTTCAGCTATTTATGTTTGGAAAAAGGTAGTTACAAAATAATATATCACTATGATGGAGAGTACCAAATTGTTCTCTTAAGAAATTGAATATGATGGTACCTATAAAGGTAGATAGCTAAATGAGTACTTTATTTATATCTTAATTTTTTAGCTCTCTCTTTCAGATATGCCAAACCCTCAGATATGATTCTTAAGGACAATTTAGTAAGAATTAATATGTGCAATAGAACGAGAGTCACTAAGAGGAGTATAGTCGATTTATCAATATTATATTCTGCATCTCATCGTGAACTTCAACATACCATATGGCATTCAATCTCCCATATATTGCATACACAACTAATAAGTTTGATAAGTCTACTGCCTACTTTGTATCTCATTGTTTTGTGAATGGAAATTGTATTATCAAATTTGTGTGCATGTACGGGTATGTCCCTCCATGTCCACAACAAAGGACAGCACATGCATGTTGATGCACTACTCCTGAGTTCCAGTATTAATCAAAACATATGTTCCTTTGAACATCAATTGGAAAGGTAAAACCTCTTTGCCATTCACCTAATAATCAATGGCTTCTCCTTAACTACTTCAATATAGATGATTCCCCCAAAAAAACTACTTCAATATAGAATTCCGTAGCGCTTGACAATTGAGGGTTTAATTTGTAGCATTGGAGTACTATTTTCGGTATAAACATATAATGATGTACAAATTATATTCTACATCCTAGGTGTTGGAGTTATTTGTACACCCAACTGAAATTATTGAACCTGGAGTAGAATTTTAATAACAATTACTGAGGGTGACTACAAAAACAGAAATTACCAACAGTAAAGTTGATTGACGATAATTACCGAGATATTTCACTCAACTTGTTTAGTAAAATGTGTTGGGTGTAGAGAATAGAAAAACTGTCATTATACCACAACCCAAAATTAGCATTAGCAGTCAGTTGCTAAATATCGAAATATAGCATCGGACTTTTCTTACCAAATGTACTATTATCTTTACCACAAAAGTTGTTCAATCATGCAACATCGTGCAAATGCATAGAGGTGAAAACAAGACATAGATAAGAACAATGTGCGGTTCGTGCATTTCTGCTTCCCCCCTTAGCGATCACTTCACGTTGCGCAACGACTCTATTAGAAAAATATAAGAGGAAAAAGAAGATGAGTGCTGTAGGTTAACCCATTGAATGATTGGAAAGTAGTGGCACTGAAACTGGGGCTGGAAGATGTAAAAAATTTCAGCCTTTTCCTATTGCTCCTAGCTAGTGGCACAAATCTCTTTTCATTATGGGTGTAACATCAATGGCATATATACCAACTTTTGAGGCAAAACACATAAGACCCAACAGCTGTATATTGCCACAATATAATGGTCGGTGTTATTGCTTTGACTTCATTGGACAAAACATAGTTCAGTCTTAGAACGTGGCGATGTGTACATGATATTTTCAGTTAAACCTATTACCAAGTAAATCCATAATATTTTTAAAAGTTATTGTGAAACTAAAAGCTTGTATAAATAACTCCTTTTAGATCGTAAAGTCTGTGTGTACATTGGTGGATAAACCAGCATCAGCACGTTTCTACTGCATGACGTGGTAGATAAACTATGACTTTCTTGCTTTGTTTTTTTTATCAATACTATTTGGCATCCGCTTCATTTGGCCGTAGGTTTTATCCTAGGACCATTATTAAACTGTTCCACACTTAAACTGATTTACCATCACAAAGTTGATTCCTTTGCTATCAAGATTTCAAAAAATGTATATAAAATTGATGGCTTATCATATCACCAAACTCATCACACAGAGCAAGTTGTTAATTGACATCAACCGGAACTTATGTTAGCTTCTCCGATTGTCAATTAAGGAGCTAGTTACATGCTACTAGTATAAAAAATACAAACATCTAAGGTTATATAGATCATTTCTATCGTCTTCCTCTACTATTGAATCTGGAGTCACCAAAAGGTCTCAGAAGTGATTCTTTTTTATGTTAGAAATGTTTCTAGAATCTAGAAAGAGATTAAAATGTTTCTGATTCTTGAGAATTTGGATTTATACCAAACGCAACTTTAATAGAATAAGAGTAGGGCAACGGAACAGGACAAGTGTGTACCAATGTATCCACATATCACTATCTTAGAATTATGACCAAACAATTCAACGGCTCATCTGCTGACCAGCACCACAGGCCACTCACATCCAGAAATCAAGGCCCCCTCTTTTCACAAGCATGCTTTTTAGAGGACAACCACTGGCCCTTCTCATTGATTTTATGATATATTAGCGACATGCTTAGTACCTTTTTATGTACATATATAACAAGCAAATCAACTTGATTTGATCTAACTCCGTATATGGTTATTGAAAGTAATTTACAATGGTAGATATTCTGTAATTAATTATCAATATTGCTTAAATCAATAAAGTGACATACAAATATTTCTACACGACTCAATGTGAGGTTTTAACATTTTTAAAATAAAATTATTTAAAAAAAGTATGATTAATTTATAACTTGTGATAATTAAAATGTCATCCCCACGTGTTAAGATAAGAGAAGCTAAAAATGTATTATTTGAGCTACTACCTCCATCCCTAAATTCTTGTCACTTTTGACTTTTAAATTTCATATTTGACTTTTAGATTGTCAAAAGTGTGAAGAATTTAGCGACGGAGGTAGTAGGTCACATCTTTTAGGTACACACTTTCCAGTATCTAAATAATTAAGTTCTTTGCAGATTGACCATGTACAGGCTATATTGGACTTCTGTCATTCAGACAATCTGCAATAATGCTTTGCAGATATGTCAATAAATTGATTAGGTTGTATTTTTTCACCCTTTCTTGTGCAAGCTCCTCCCTTCTTTGTTTGTTTTTGGTAGCCGACTTTGTTGTTTCCTTGCAGATCCTTCTCTGAATTTAACTAACATATATATAAAAAAATTCTAAATGTTCCATCTCAGTGAATTGAATGTTTTAATGGTAAGATTTAATTGTTCCAGAAATGAAAATAAATTGTTCTAGTAGTAATGTTAATTGTTCTATTAGTATAATTAAGGGCTCCTTTGGCAGAGCTCTCAGCTCCTGATTCTCAGACAGAATGAGGGAAGCTCTGCCAAAAGTTGTTTTCTGGAGAAGTGATTTTTGTCTGATTTTGTGAAGTGGTTCTTTGAAATGCACTAAGAGGCTGGGAGTTGAAAAAAGTAGCTTCTCTTGATTCTGTGAAGTGATTCTCTGTTCTGATTCTAAGAGTTTATCTTAGAGAATCAAAGAGAATCACTTTCAGCCACAGAATCACTTCACAAGAGAATCAAGAGTGAATCTAAAGAATCAGAAGTTGTGAGCTTTGCCAAAGAGGCCCTAAATGTTCTAGTAATAAAAATAAATTATTCTAAATGTTTTGATGTAAAAGGAGAAAATATAAAAAGGAAAATTTTGAAGTAATTTTTAAAAATAAAAACTAGAGGAAGAAAAATCAGAAAGAAAATAATTCCCGTGGTAAGATTCAATTGTTCTAATAGTGACAATAAATAGTTTTGTCAGTGATTTGGTGTGCTCTTCGGGTCGATGTGGCCTAGTCTATGGAAGACTGAAGGTTTATCTTGGTTCGGGCCACCACAGAGGTGTAATACTCTACGTTCAGAGAGAAAATGGATCGTATAAGTTCGAAATAGGGTTACAATGGCGGAAGAGTTCTAGCTCAAGCCAGAATCCTAGCACGCGTATGTGATGTGTGTATAATGACTTAAACTATGTGAACCTGTCGTCTAAGGTCCCTGGTGCCCTGTTTATATAGGGGTTGGACCAGGGTTACAAGGCTTGTCATCTACGAAATCGGGCGGCCCCCTGACGGGTGGGGTCGCAGTCTTCTGCGAAGTTGGTTCTCTAGTGCCCGCTGGTGTTGGAGCAGCTTATTGGTGTTCTTTGATCGTCCTTTGTCCAGCGCTGGGGGACAAAGGTTGCTTGCCGTTAGCTTTACCGCCCATTGGACGTCTTTTCCCTTCTGCAGGTTCGCTTTACCTCTCGTGAGATTGTTTTACCCACTACTGCACGGTGTTAGGGATCTCTGCGCTCATCTGGAATTGGTTGCTGGGGTGGTGGCGGACCTTGGAGTCAGACGCTTAAGGTGGTTCCCATCCATTGTTTGGACGGGTCCTGTTATTAGTCAGCCCTGACCCTCGGACGATGGGGTCAACTCTTTGAGTAACCCCAACTCTTGTGGGATCAGGCTGGTTCTTCGGGCCTTTGTGTGATGAAATCTTCAGTGAGTCGTAGTTTTGGCCCGTGGGTCTCAGTCCTTCGCTGGGCTTTCATATCAATCTTGGGGCTGTAGGTACCTAGGGTATATGACCCCGACAGTAGCCCTCGAGCCCTGCGTGTAAGGATCTAGAACACCGAGAGAGAGGTTTTTGAATCGGTAGACTTATAGAACTAAATTAGCTACAAACTTAAACTATGAGACTCAATCAAAACAAGAGCAATCCTACTCAAATCTAGTAGCCAAGACCTCTAATAATGCTCGTGGAAAGTAAAGACAACAAGCATGCACTAGCACGTAGCTACCAAGAGTAATTGCAAAACAACCTAGTAATTCTACTCAATATGAAATGCCGAAAGTAAAGAGAGAGAGCATCAAGAGAGTGCTCAGCGATTTTTTCCGAGGTCTCGAAAGGTAGACGTCTTCTCCTAATCCTTATTGAACCACTCCCGTCGGAGTCTTGGTTTCTTCTGTTGTTCTCGGAATGATGCTCACAAGGGTACGCTTCACTCTCAGAGTGAAGACGCCGGTAGCCCAGCTGTCGCACACAATACCTAAGAGCTAGAGCAAGCTTCTAAGGCTCGGGCGCTCACACTTGGTGTCCGTTTCGAGCAGGGGACTCGAAACAGCGTACAAACTTGGTGTCATTTTTCATAATCTCCTCGGAAGCTCGAACACCGACACTTAGCCGGTCTAGGCTGCTAAGACCAAGAGTAATAGGCAAAGATCACTTCTCTCAAGCCCCATAAGATCTAGAAGTGCATGAATTTTCCCTATCACTCTCCTATTAGCACCAAAGACTCTAATCTTATCTTGTGCTCTCTTAATGGTGTCCCTTGGCCTCTCACAAGTTTGCTCCAGCAATTTAGACCTCAGGCACACGGCAAGCGTCCACCTCCATGGCTCAAATAGGCTTCAAGCCTAGAAACAACCATTGGAACGTGATGTCATAAAGCTATATGCTTTATCCAATCATCAGACTGTCTGGTGACTACTCCTACCGAACTGTTCGGTGACTTGTCTACTCGCAGACTAGGGAAACA
The DNA here is from genome assembly GCA_001602295.1 of Zoysia matrella. Taxonomy (NCBI): domain Eukaryota; kingdom Viridiplantae; phylum Streptophyta; class Magnoliopsida; order Poales; family Poaceae; genus Zoysia; species Zoysia matrella. The sequence goes on along the minus strand of BCLG01001499.1, from coordinate 95,306 downwards.
CCCTCTCTGGAATTCATTCTATGTGACACCGAATTGTCCGGTGCATACCTTCATTGGATTGTCTGATGACCTTCTTTTTTAGACTTCCAGAGACACCTCTTTTGAACTTCGGCTTCTGGCTCACCGGACTGTCCAGTAATTGCACCACCGGACTGTCTGATGACTGCTCCACATTGACTAGAGAGCAGCTCTCTCTGGACTGGCTCTTCCAGGGTTCACTGGACTGTCTCTTCTAGGGTTCACCGGACTGTTCGGTGATTGCATCTTGAGCTGGAATTGAGCTTCGGTCTTTCACTACGCTCCTTTGCTTTCCTTAGTGCTTTCTGAGGTAACTAAAGAGCATTCACATCCTTTAACACTTGTATGACAGGAGACCAATGGCTTGACCCTCCTTAATAGTACCGACATTCCTACGGACTCTAGCTAGTCTTTAGCTTTGGTCCTCTGACGCCCGAATCTCCTATTCTTAGGATCGTTTTTTGTCATCCATCGAAAAAACCCACCATGTTGTAGAGATTAGCGGGGTGGAACCTATAATCACAACCGTTACCTATGGTGTTTATTCAATCATCAAAATCAATTCATACCTTTTAGGAGGTCATGAAGCTTACAATCTCCTCCTTTTTGGTGATTTATGACAACCATAGTACTCACAACAAAATTTCAAATGAGATGATATAAGATAAAGTAAGAAACACATCTCGAAGAAATACTTACCCCCTTACCTTGATGACTCCCCCTAAAAATTTGCATGAGTTCTTCCCCTTTGTCTTCCTTCAGAAATGATCTCTCTCCTGTTGTTAGGACTCTCTCCCCCATTGTCATCTAATCAAACAAAAAAGACAGAGGTTAGTGCACGATAGATATAAACAGAAGCACAATGCACTAGAGAATCTGCAAGACAATTACAACTCAAAGAATCATACACAATAAATCACAGAGGTTAGTCCAGAAACCAAGTGAATCTCAATGAGCAAAAAGATCATATAGAACATAAGCTCATCAAAACATCACAAAAGAGCGAATGAAATCCGCCGAACAAAAACCAAAGCCCTAACTACCCATCCACGGCCTCTCCCTAGACAGCTAGCCTCTCAAGCGATACAATTACACGGCACACTCCCGACTCTCTAGACCTATGGAAGATATAATCCTCTACAGGCGCGGCTGGAGGATCAGGTGCAGTAACTGCTGGTGGCTACTCCTCTGGTGCTGGCTCTGCTGCTGCTGCTGACTCATCTTTCGGCCGCTCGGTACCATCAAATGTGCTTAAACCAGAGGACGAAGTCGGGGAAGGCTCCTTGCCATCAACTTTAGCTGGCTGATCTGAACAGGCAAGGGCCTGAGCTATCTCCTCTGTAGAGTATCTGGCCTCAACCAGGATTGCTGTATCAGAAACACTAGGCTGCTTGGCTATGGTGGCTGTGGGCTCTGCTTCTGAAGACTCTAACGGTGGCTCTGTCAAAACTGACTCAGCAGTGGTAGCTTCGAAGGTAAGAATTCTCGAGGTAAACAGGGAACTACCCATTACTGTCCCTGTCTCTAATGCCGGCACTAAAACTCTGGGCTCAGCTAAAACAAGAAACAACAACATAGAGAATGAGGAAACCGAAGAGAACCGAGAAGAAGTAACTGGCACACTGGCTCCTCCGGTAGTCACGGCTACACTGGCTGCTCCAAAAAGTACAAACGGTGATAACGGAGCTGAAAGCAAGGTGCTAAAGCTGGGCTGCTGTTGTTACTGTAGCTGTGCTGTGAACGCTGGCACATAAGACATCTGTGCCTGAGGAGCTGTGGGTTGTAGCTATGAGGGCAGGGGACCCGGTAGCGTAATGGTCAGAAAAGCAGGCAATGGTGGCATACTGATCCCCTGGAGGAAAATGCAATCGCTCCAAAACCGACAGACATGTAAGATATGGCCGCCGTCATCTCCAGCTAAGTGCACTGTGGCCTCTCATGAAACTCTCTGTACTGCTGTCTCCTCTCCTCTGCAAGCTCCCTCTCCATCCAGGCCCTCTCCTCAATCTGAAGGCGCTCGAGTCGGATCCTCTCCTCGAACTCGACCCTCTCACGTCTGATCCTGTCATCCTGCTCCTACTTGTATCTCCTCTACCCAGCCTGCTCTGCTTGAATAGCATCTAATCTGGCAGCAAGAGCAGAGTCAAGTATGGCAGGAGAGGTAGGAGTCTCGGCCTGACCTGGAGCCTCAGTGCCCCCAACCTCTGGCTGTGCTCCCTCCAGAGCCTCAGTCTCCATCTCAAACTCATCAGAGGCTATGGTTTCCTCTACTCTAAGGGTGCTCTGTGAAGCAGACACTCGAAGAACCCTGGAGTCGGATGGCTCAGCAGGACTGAAGGCAACTGTGATCTCTGGCAACTCAATGTACTCTGCCTCATTCATAACTCCAGCTCTCCTTAGCAACAAGTAAATATATGAGGCAAATGGTAACCGACGAGCACCAATCCCCTCATAGATAACATCCTCCATTTGTGCTAGTAAAAGATTAGTCAAATCAAACACCTCTTGCCTCAACAGAAAGCATAGCAGTCACTTATGTAGAATGATCACTCTCTCTGTAGCCAGCTCTAGGGGCTAGTGTTCTACCCAGCAACCCTCTCAATACATGAGCCTCGTGTGTAAGCCTCAGGGGGTGCCTCGAGTAATGCTCCTCATGCGGTGGCCGGTACACAATACTCATCCTCTCGTCACGAGGTTTCATCCCTCAAAAAAGTCGGTACAGTGGCAAGAAGTTCAGATGGGCCAGTGTGTGGATCCGTGTCTCTAGAGATAGAAACTCCATAGTAGCAATGACATTAAATCTCTCAAACCGGTGTAGCTCCCCTCTGTAGATGAACCAAAGTTGTGAGCGGTCAGGGGAGATATACAAGGAGGCATAGAACTGAAGTACCACCTCCTCACTAAACCTCAGGGGCTGGGTCAAAAGCTCAAAAAATCTAGGTAGAAAAGATATATGTTTCTCCATGTCTGTCCCAGCTCCCCTGCTCAGTGCCTCAAATGAACAATGGCAATGAGTAGCAAACACTGAGCTCTTGCCCTTAGTGGCAAGCTGTCTCCTGAGAGCATCATAAATCCTCCGCTGTAAAACTGTCTAAAACTATCCAGCATCTACATGTTGCTCGGTGGGGACCTAGACTGTGAAATCAACTCTCTTCTTGGCCTTCATGGCCGGGTCCTTGACCTTCAATTGGTCAACCTTCTCCTCAGCAATCCTGGCCATTGCCCGACGAGCTCTCTCGGATCTACTAGTGCAAATGCTGCAGACCCTAGTCCTCTGGTGAGGGCACCTCTGTGACCTCAGCTGTGACGCTCTCTGGGCTGCCTCTCCCTCTGCGGTTCTTGACTGCCTACTGGTAGGAGCTCTCCGCGGCTGCACCTCAGCTACCAAGGGGGTGGTCACCACTCTCTGACGGGTCGACCTCCTCAACTCTCCTTGTCTCTCAGCACCTCCAGTCCTCAAAGCACCAGACCTCTTGTGTGGAGGCACGTCCACCTCTACTGCTACCAATGCTCTATCCCACTCAGGGTCATCTGTCTTCAGCTTCTTCTCAGGCTCTCGGCCTAGCCCTTCCCCTTCTCATCAGACGATCTCTGACAGCCCATACTATTAAACTGTCACAAGAATACTGTCATTGAATGCTTAATTGACTTCTAACCTCACAAGATAGGATTAAGAGCTTGGCTCTTAACCCATCTAAGATAGTTCTAGACTGTCGTTGAGAACATTGAAACTATCGCTGACCGCTGTCCTGAACCACTACCACAAACTATCACTGCACCATATAGGAATAAATATAGATGGTAAGCAACGCAGGCAAGTGATACATGTAGATATCTTAGCGGTGGAACAAGGACATATCACCGGCCAAATAGAGCAAATAACATCTATGGTGATATCAACGAACTAATGCCACTATGGCACTAAGTACGAGAATTGTTTACTAATCACGTTAGTTGGCAATAAAGATGAAACTTTTATCAATTATACAAAATTTTCGCAATTAATCAACATATGAACATGCGGGGGCATTTCTGATGAATAGAAATGATAGAAGCAATACCCCGAACAGAGAAGAACCAAAATCCGCCAAAAGACTTGCCAAAAACTCGATCGATTGTCTCTAATGCAAAAAAACCCTACTGAGGGTTTTAGGAAACTCAAAGGCAAAGGCAGCGAGGAGCTCGTCGACAAGGTTTGCGAACTTGGGTGGTGCACACGCAGCAGAAAGGATCGGCGGCGATGGCAGCGGCGCGACGGCTAGGGCAGAGTAGGTGGCGCGTGAGGCAGGGGCAGCACAAGTGAGGGGTGGCGAGCGCGAGGCAGGACCTACGAGTAGTGATGTGCGGGGCTCACAGCAGTGGAGGTAGGTGCGCAGGGCAGCGGCGACGCTCACGGCGGAGACGGCGATCGGCGATCATCAACGAAGTCGAGGGCGCACGAATGGTTGAGTGAAATCCAAGATTGCAAGTGCAGTTATGACATTAAAAAAAAAATCAACGGCCAGGATTAAAAGAAATTTGAACGGATGGCCGACGACAGAAACGATCACCAGACTGTCTGGTCCTAAGTGAGTGTCCGATGACTGTGAAAGTCCAGACTGTCTAGTGTTTGTAGAATTCCAGTCCCAGAGAAGCACCCGCTTCATCTTTTAGTCACCAGACTGTCTGGTGAACCCGTCAGATTCTGGTGTCTGTCCAATTCTGCAAAGTGACTGAACACAAAGATATAGTCATCAGACTGTCTGGTGAAGGCACCGGAATGTATGGTGACCTCAAGAAATTGCATAATCAAGGATTTTATTTCAAGTGTCCTCACGGAAGAACCAAATAAATACCACACTTGTTGAGAAAAAAAACTCTCAAACACTCTTTTGCAAATAGATAACCCTTAAAGGGTTTATTGTTTCCGCAAATTGCAATAAGATCGAGCAATAAAAACCCAAGCGAGAAGGCACCAAAAAATGAATGTATGAACCCATGTTCACGGTCCGCGTAAGTGGAAGTCTTAGAGACCGTTAGACATAGGGTTCAATGGCATGAAGCACATAATTGCTTTAGTTATCTCTTCTAGGAGTACGTGAATTCATATGAACAATGTAGTCACTCTCTAGGGACAACGCATCCTCCGTGGTTTCTATATGCAATGCATGCTCAACAAGTTAGCTAAATACAAGGAATTTAAAGCATGTCATGTAGATGCAAGAACATTTAAGGACATTGCATAAAGAAACCTATTCAACGCTAAGTTTGCACCATCTCAAGCTTGTTCACCATAAGCCCACTGCTTTTTTTTGAGATAGCCAAACCACCTTCTCAAGCTCTTTCCCCTATGCTTATGGATATCTCAATATGGTTGGGCGTTGACTAATTTTTTTGTTCTTTTCTTTTATCTTTTTACACATGATGCATGATAGTGCAAACATCTAGTCCACGAATCCTAACTACCATGCAAGACAAGAAAAGAACCGTACTTTACTATGTACAAGAGAAAACCCCCTTGAAGAGTAGATTGGCGTTGAAGCTCAATTGCATGTGGTGGACTTCTAGAATCTTCAATTTGCTTCATGATTCACCACTTTGGTCCCATCACTTCTTGATGGGAACCCAACAGAGTTTAGGCTTCCTCTCTCAGTCCACGATCACCTTGGGGAGCCAAATCTTCTTGATTGTTTGCTTGTCATTTGGCAGTCGGAACGACTTTGCCTTTACCTTTCCATCCTTGGCCCTAACAAGCTTGTAGTGCACATCTTCAGGGAAAAGGTTGGCGTTACGCACAATCTTAGGCTCGCTCACCTTGAGACAATCCTTAGAGCGGTGTCCATCACGGCAACTCTTCTTACAATAGTAGTCATCCGCCATAAGTGGGACTATCCAAGCGGAGATCTCATCTTCGTTGCCAATGATGTTGATAGAGTAAAGATATGATCCTAGGCCTTTGTGGTTGTAGTTGTTGACAAGGTTCCGGATTAGGATTTCCTTTTGAATTTGCCTCCCTCTAATAAGCCGCTCGAAAGCATGCGTCATGGACTGTCTCTCTTCCTTGAGCTTAGTGTATTCTTTCAAAATAGATGACTCAAGAGAAGTGCTCTCCTCAGAGAGAGTTAGATTGCAAAAAGTAGAAACTTCATTTAAATGCTTAGGAGAGTTCAAGAGAGAGTCAAGATCAAGAGCCTCATAGGTGAGGACCAATACCTTATGCTTCTCACTTAGCTCTACATGCTTCTCTTTTAGAGTCTCATAAGACTCATGTAGAACACCATGAGAATGCATTAGGGCATTGAGATCACTTTCAAGCTCTCGAACTTGGAATACCGCTACTTCTTGCTTCTTAATCACCACCTCAATCTTGTTTTTTCTTGATGATGACCTTGTTGGCCTTCTCAAGGATGAAGACTAGATTATCATAGCTTGGTACATCATCATAGTCCTCTTCTTCTTCAAGATCATCATCTTCATCCATGTAGCCCTCACAACTTCGGGCCATCAAGCATAGAGATGGTGGTGGTAGCTCATTGGTGGAACTCGTCATAGCAATATCCACAAGCTCTTTTTCACTAGAAGAGAAAGAGTCTGAATCATTATCATCGGTGAGCCACTCACCAACAATGTAAGCCTTGTGCGGGTTCTTCTCCTAGCTCCTGCTCTTCTCGTTGACGAACAACTTCTTCTTGAACTTCCTCTTGAACTTGTGTTCTTTGTCCTCACTCTCACTTGATGCTTCCTTTTTGCTCTCCTTCTTGGGCTTGGGACACTCTTTAGCGAAATAGCCTTTCTTGCCACAATTGAAGCACCCGGAGTTCCGCTTTGAGGATGAGGGTATTCCCTTGCGAAATAGCTTATCATTAGGAGCGCAAGGTCCTCATTGTCGCTCTCATCATCCTCATCCTCCTCCATCTTCTTCTTCTTCTTGTTCTTGCCATTGGGAGATTCTTCAACTTAAAGGACAAGATTATTGGGCAATTGAGTATCGATGAATGTGCTCAACAGATAACTCTCATAGGCCATGAGCTTGCCAAGTATGACGTCCACAGTGAGAGTAGCCAAATTAGCTTAGAAGAGAACCGTGATGATAGCATTGTAGCTTGGCAGCAACAACCTTAAGAGCTTTCTCATGATCTCAACATCTTCAATGTTGCTCTTGAGGCCTAAGACGTTCATCTTCTCTACCACTATATGCAAACGAGAGTAAACATCGTTAGCTTTTTCATGCGGCAACGTAGTGATAATCATATTTGTTCTTAAGAACATAGTAACGCTCTTCTTTAGTCTCAGCGAAACCCTCACGTATATTTTATAATTGAGACCAAATTTCACGAGCGGTGAAAGAAGCATTGATACTAGAAAAGACATTCTTAGAAATGCACCCAAAAATAGTATTCCTGGCCTTTGCATCAAACTTGATAAAGATAGGATCAAGTCTCTCATTCTTATTTGTAGCATTTTAGGTCACTTGCCATGCTTTCCCATCGATCGACTCTAGATAGGATTGCATGTGAGCCTTTCAATATGAGTAATCGTCCTCATCGAATATGGGCTGACTCTCCATCCCGTTCGACATCCTTACTCAAGGCGGTGAAGTCTAAAAATGAGCACTTGGCTCTAATACCACTTGTAAGGATCAAAGATACCGAGAAGAGGGTTGAATCAACGGACTTATAAGACTAAATTTGCTACAAACTTAAATTATGCGACTCAATCAAAACAAGAGCAATCTTATGCAAATCTAGTTGGCCAAGATCGCTAACAATGCTAGTAAAAAGTAAAGAAAAGAAGCAAGCACTATCACGATAGCCACCAAGAGTAATCGCAAAACAACCTAGTAACTCTACTCAATATGAAATGCGGAAAGTAAAGAGAGAGATAGTCAAGAGAGTGCTCAGTAATTTTTTCTGAAGTCTCGGAAGGTAGGCACCTTCCCCTAATCCGCATTGAACCACTCTCATAAGAGTCTTGGTTCCTCTCGTCATTTTCAGAACGATGCTCACAAGGGTATGCTTCACTCTCGGAGTGAAGATATCTGTGGCCCGCTCTCACACACAATACTCAAGCACTAAAGCAAGCCTCTAAGGCTCGAGCGCTTACTCTTAGTGTCTCTTTTGAGTAGGGGACTCGAAACCACATACAAACTTAGCGTCGTCTTTCACAATCTCCTCTGAAGCTCGAACACCGACATCTAGCCGGTCTAGGCTAGCAAGACCAAGAGTAATAGGGAAAAGATCACTCATCTCAAGCCTCACAAGATCTAAAGGTATATGAATGCTCCCTATCACTGTCTTATTAGCACCAAAGATCACCAATCTTGTCTTGTGCTCTCTTAATGGTGTTCTTTGGCCTCTCACAAGTTTTCTCTGACAATTCAGACCTTAGGCACACGGCAAAACATCCTCCTCCATAGTTTAAATAGGCTCCAAGCCCAAAAACAACTGTTGGAATGTGATTTTATAAAGTTATCTGCTTTATCAAATCACTAGATTGTTCGATGACTACTTCTACCGGACTGTCTGGTGACTTGTCTAGTCGCAGACTAGAGAAACACCTTCTCTGGAATCCATTCCATATGACACCGGACTGTGTGGTGCATACTTTTACCGGACTGTTCGGTGACCTTCTCTTTTAGACTTCCAAAAGCACTTTTTCTTGACTTCAGCTTCTGGCTCATCGGATAGTCCGATCATTGCACCATTAGACTGTCCGTTGACTGCTCCACCTCGACTCCAGAGAGCACCTCTCTTTGGACTAGCTCCTCCAGGGTTCACCAAACTGTTTAATGATCTCACCGGAGTGTCCGGTAACTGCATATTCAGCTAGACTTGAGATTCGGTCTTTGACTTCGCTTCCTCTGCCGTCCTTAGTGCTTTCTGAGGTAACTAAAGAGCATTCACACCCTCTAACACTTGTATAACAGGAGACGAATGACTTGACCCTGCTTAATAGTACTGGCGTTCCTATGGACTCTCTAGCTAGTCCTTAGCCTTGGTCCTCCAACGCCCGAAACTCCTCTTGGGATCATCTTTTGTCATCCATCGAGAAAACCCATCATATTGTAGAGATTAGCGAGGTGGAACCTATAATCAAAACCGTTATTTATGGTGTTTATTCAATCACTAAAATCAGTTCATACCTTTTAGGAGGTCATGAAGCTTACACTGCTCCGTTTGCAATCTCCGTTGAGGCGGCGCTGGGCTGATCCTTGATGGTCTTCAATGCTCAATCCTACGGGTGTGCACGAGCGCACCCGTAGGGCGTAGGCCCAAGCCCCTGGGTGATCCGAAAGGTCGGTCGGGGTTTATCCTTCGTCTGGTCGTTGGTCTTCGGTCGTTGATCCAACGGATGGGTGCGAGCGCGTCCGTAGGACGTAGCCCCCGAGCCCTCGGGCGAGCTGAAGGGTCGGTCGGGGGTACAGTTGGCCAAATGGGCCGCCCAGCATGGCTCGGTCCAAGCACGAAAAGGGACGGCCCGTTATATTTTGAGCCGGCCCGACATGTCGTGCTGAGCGGGCCGTGCTCCAGTTGCCCACGGGCTTAAGCGGCAGCCCACGGCCCGGCATGAAATTGACTAATCGTGCGGGGCCAACCCATTAGCATGGTGGGCCAATGTAAAATGTTGTAAAATATGTGAGAAGAGTGAGAATTGAACTCAAGACCTCAAGAAATTGAAGCAACAATCTTACCAGTGCACCATACAATGCTATTTGATTACAAATAAATTGATTAAATATTAAACAAATTTTTATCGTGTCGGGCCGTGCCACCCACTGGGCTGGGGTGGCGGCCCAAGCATGGCACGCGCCTCATGCCGGGCCAATGTCGTGCTTGGGCCGGGCCAATTTCACCGTGCCTTGGGCCAGCCCATCTGGCACGACCCATTTGGCCAACACTAGTTGGGGCTTTAATCTTCGCTTCATCGGGAAAAGAGTCTTGCAGGCGCGCACGAGCACGCTCATAGGACGTAGCTCCCGAGCTCCCAAGCGATCCAAAGGGTCGGTCGGGATCAATCCTAGAGATGGATTATCCTGACCATTGACGATAGTCAGAACCAATTTTGTTATTGGTCGGATTTCGAGATGGATGCCTAGGTCGGACCTATCCGACCGGCTGTAGCTCATGATTAGCATCGTGCCTAGGATGGACCAAGTGGATTGGTCAGACTCCATGATCAGTGCGTACGGGCAGGGGTCGGACCTTGCGATCCGATGACCGACCCTCGACTGCCTCAGAGTTCGTGCTTTGGTCTTGCTGCGTCCACGTGGCGCGCAGGTATTGGATCTCAGAAGTTGAACTGCAGTATCATAGCTTGTCAAGAGGCATTAACCCCGCGCGCCAATTCGCACGTGCACGTCTCGTCCGTCTGGCGCTTGGCAGGCATTAACCGCGCTGGCACTCACGCAGGGCGTCAGACGTCAACTCAACCGGCAGAGGCAACGAGAGTTTTGCATTGGGCCCACTCGTGGGCAGGTGGGGTGCGTAGATTATGGGTGCCCTTCGGTTCGGGCAGTCATCATGACACGAATTAACTCCGTGTCGTGCCACATCATGTTGTGCTCCAGGAATAGCGGGGGCGAAACCGTCCGCCTCCCTTGGGTATAAAGTGGGGGGATGGATTTCGAAATCTATTCCACCCGTTGCGCCGCGTGAGCTTTTCTTCTACCTCATGCTCTTGTCGCCTCCTCTTCTTCGTGCTCTTTTCACCTCCTCCTCTTCATCGCCTTCATCACCACCGTTGCCGCTACCATGGCCGCTGAGTGGAAACCGTCCATCGCCTTCGATGACATCCTCAAGAACCGTGCAGGGGTGGGGCTCATTCAGACGTGGGCCGCCATCGGCTGGAGGGTGGTACGGGGCCAGCAGGCTCCGGTTCCTATGCCGAACGAGATCGTGTCTTTCGCCCATATCGACGAGCGCAGAATTGGGCTGCCCGGCTCCGAGTTCTTCCGCGGACTGCTCGACTTCTACCTCGTTGGCCTCAACCACCTCAATCCGAATGGGCTCTTTCATGTCTCCATCTTTGTCACCCTCTGCGAGGCCTTCCTCGGCATCCCTCCACACTTCGAGCTGTGGAGGTATTTCTTCAACATCCAGTGGTCGTCCGGCAACAGCGTGACACCGGGATCTGCCTCCACGGCACGCGGGCAGCGGAGTACATTGGCGTGCCCTTGAAGAAGTCGCTGAAAGGCTGGGATTAGGAGTTGTTCTACGTCAGCAACATCGCTCCCGGGGTGCCGGCATTCTATGCCATCGGCCGCCTAGGAGCGGGAGCTGGCACCGCTCATTGATCGAATCAGGGAGCTTCGAAGCACCGGGTTGACCGCCGTCAAGGTGGTCAGAACCTTTGTGCAACGTCGTGTGCTCCCGCTCCAATGCCGCATCCGATTCATGTGGGAGTACACCGGTCCCGCAGACGGCACTCGCATGGTGCGCATGCTGGAGGGCTACGTACTTGGGGAGCTCACCAACGAGCCGGCGCCGTTGGCTGCACTTCTGAGGGTGAGTCGCTCTTCTGAGCAGTTTTTTTGTCGGATTTCGTAGCATAGACGTAGTAGGCGTAGTGTTGAATCGACTGTCGTTGGTGTCATTGTAGGTGGGCGCGTCTTCTTCGTCCGCTCCTGTATCAGTGCCAGTGCGGGCGGGATCATCTTCTTTGTTCGCTGCAGCCGCACCGTCGGTGGGTGTCGGGGCGCTGGCGCTGGCACCTCTCTGAAGAGGTTGAGGAGGCTCTCTGGCCGGCCGAGGCCGAGAGGACTTGCCCAGCAGGTTCTCGGCCCGGACCCTCAGACAACGTGGGCGAAAGTGGCCGCCCTTGCGGCGCAGGTGATCTCGTCCGGGGAGTCAGACACCGCTTTGGGCCTGGTAGGTCAGCAGGCGTCGGGCCTGGTTGTCCCTCTCCTGGTCCGCCGGTTGAAAGTGCAAGTTCTTGCCACAACGATTTATTTGTCAAAATAAATTTGGATAAGTGGTGGGCTTATCTCGTTCGTCTTGGCAGGGCATCGATGGTGGTCCCTGCTGCTCCCACTCCCATGTTGGGGAGCATGCCGGTGGTCGGCGGAGGAGGGTTTGACCCTTTGGCGGCAGCGGCTGCTGCAGAAGTATCGCAGCCTCTTCCAATTGCCCCGCCATGTCCAAATCCTCCGCCCCAGGGTTCACCGGTCGGCATGCTTGTTACTGAAGAAGTTTCACAGCCTCCTCCACCCCAGGGTGCGCCGGCCGGCGTGCCGGTAGATGAAGAAGTTTTGTAGCCTCCTCCCTTGGGCACTGATGCCGGTGGTCTGGAGGGGGCTGCCGCTGAAGGAAACGTATCACCTCCCTGACCACGGGCGCTGAGGGGGGTGACGTCACGGTGGTCGGGAAAGGCTATCAAGCGCCAACCTTGACTGCCGCATCGGAGTGAGTGCCGAGGGCACAGAGCCCGCCACGTGCCAAGGAGCCATCGGACATGGTCCCGACTGACGCCACCGAGGGTCTGGCGGAGGCGAGCGGAGAGGCGGCAAGGGTGGCCGCTGCGTCGCCGGCTGAGGTCGCGGTCGTCAGAACTTCAGCCACCAGACGTCCGAGGTTGGATGCGGCGGAACTCCCATCTGGTGAGGTGGTGGCACAAGCCCTGATCGTTTACTCGGCCAGCTCGACCTTGAGAAAGCTACTTGACAAGCTGACCAAGTGCCGGGATGTTCTTGATGATCCTGTTCTGCACGAAGCCCGGATAAGTCGTAACTGTTAAGAAGTTTGTTAGTACGGACCTTTATAATTTGTGACATTGAATTGTGTCTTTTGCAGCAGGTCCTCTTCCGGTCATTGGGGTCAGCCCCCGAGTGACCCCAGGTCAGAGGTGGAGGTCGAAGCCCTCTGTCGAGAGCTGGACCAGGCTCAGGCCGGTCGGGACACGTCGACGAGGGACGCCCTTCGTCTCCATCAGGAGATCAAAGCTACGCGGGAGGAGGCTTGAGCAGCTCGGGCAGAGGCCCAGGTGGCCGGGGAGAAACAGAGCACGGTCTCTGCTGAGCTCGCCTCCGCCATGCACACCGTTGCCCGTAAATCGCTTGCTTTCCTGACCCCTGTTTTCTGACCCCTCTGTTGTTAGGAGTTAGAAACTGAGGGTGACTGTTTTGTCCAGTGCTCCAACAGCGGTTGAGCCGTGCGGACGCGGGGCGTGAAGGGCACCATGGAGTGGCAAGTCTCTGTTGAGGCAGGCCGGCGGAGGGCCTTGGTCGACCTCAAGGTGGCCGAGGAGGATAGCGATCGTGCTGCAATCTTCGGGTCGCCGCCAAGGTGGCCCCCGCGGCGGCGGAGGACAAGATTGCTAAGCTCACCGCAGAGCTGGCGGAGCTGCAACGGTCCTCCGGTGAGGAGCTGGCCCGCGTGCAGTAGGAGCTGGCGGACGCGCACTCCGCGGTCGGCGTCATCATCGAGGAACGCGATGGTACGTATCTCTTGAATACCTGTTAGATGAAGTATTAATGTGGGGTTGGCTACTTATCGTTATTATGTTGCAGCCGCAGTTCGTGACTTCCGGAGCTTGAGGTCAGCCGTCCAACTCATGCTTCGGTGAGTCTTCGTCGGAGTGCGCGAGGCTGACATCTCAGCGAAGTACGCTGAGCACGTGCTGATGCATCTGCCCGGACTTGTCGCCTCCACATTGGTCAGCGCTCACGGGAGCTCAACTGGCCCTGGTGCAGGTCATGTCATATTACCCGGTGATCGATCTCGCCCGCATCTCTGAGGGATTCACCACGGACGTATCGAACACAAAGATTGCGCGCCTGACAGCCGACGTGCGGTCTCGGGCAAGGGAGCTCTGCTCTGACTTCCAGGTGGGGGACTTCATGTAGGCACAGTTCAGGTCAATGTCAACGCGACCTCAAGACCCTCCGTGGCCGTCTCAGGGCTCGTAAACTTAGGATTTTTCCTTGTAGTGTCTTTTGCATGTAAATAAAAACTCTGTACATGGCATTGTAAATAGCGAAGTTTTCAACCCTCTTTTGTGCTTGTGCAAATATTTCGCACTTCTTGTTTTTCAAAATCTATTGGGTGTTGACCGAGCGACTGGGTCAGATATAGCTCGTAAGGTCGTGTCAGGCTCGACACAGCCGTAGAGTGTCACCAACTCTGGGTCGTCAATCATTAGCCACGAGGAAGACTTAAACGATAGCGGTTGCAATTTACTTGGCGCATTTAAGGGTCACCCTCGAGCTCGACTGCTTGACTGACGCTGATGTAGGGCACCGGTTTAACCTCAATCCACTTGGTGAATTTGTTGACGACGACGAAGAGGTGAGTGAAGCTCCTGAGCGCTTTTCGAAAAGGTCCAAGAATGTCGAGCCCTCAAATCACTAAGGGTCATGTGATCGGAATCGGCTGGAGCTCTTGGGCCGGCAAGTGTGTCTACCAGGCATAGAACTGGCAACCTTTGCAGGAGCAGACGAGCTGCTCAGCATCGGAGATCGCTGTGGGCCAATAGAACCTCTGGAGGAAAACTTTCTTGACTAGGGTCTTCGAGGCAGCATGATGACAGCAGATGTCCGAGTGAATGTCGTGGAGGAGATACCGACCCTCCGCCTGAGGAATGCAACGTTGAAGATGTCACACCTCGTCTCTAGGATGCACTGTACAACACATATTAGTCACTGAATCAGTAGCTGATACGTATAATACACAACAGAATGTATATCAAAAGCATACTTCGAATTTAATTAGAATACCTGAGTTATAACCTTTAGCAAGGACACGGTAAGGATCTCTCATCCAAGACTGACCGGCCAGCTAAAGATAAAGCAAGCAGCGGAAATCAAGGCACAAATCTACGAGCAGACTTGGGAGTAGAACAAAACCCAAGACGTTGCCGTCTTCTACGCAATCTTCTCTGTCTAAAACCACAAATGCAAAGAGTGAGTATATAGAGTACTCAGCAAGCTCTAACGCTAGTAGAGCCATATAAATAGATGCATATTTAGTTGTAGCAAGGAAAAGGCTTAGATGCTATTTTGCGAAAATCTGGTTTTATACAGGCTCACTACAGAAAGCTTTGAAACAGGAAAGATCAAACATTTTTCTCATCAATATTTTAGTGGCTGGACTTAGGGGGGTGAGAATAAACCATTCGTGCCAGTTTCCATTAACTGGACGGCCAACTTGAGGTGCGCATGATAAAATTTACGAAGAAAAAAGCACATAGAAAACAACCCATTTTGACCCTGTTAGGGGGAGGGGTTGATGGATGGAACATAGAAAAAAAGCACATAGAAAACAACCTATAGTACTTTTTATATTTATATTATTTTTAAATTTCTGCTTTTTTATTTCTTATGAGGGTATCATCGAAATATTTACTACTAGAATAATTAATATTTACAGATTGGAAAAAATGATATTTACTGCTGGAATAATTTATTTTTGTTATTGGAACAACTAATTTTCATCATTGCAATAATTGAATCTTATATTGTCATTGTTCTAACTGTATATTGTTATTTTTTTCTATTTGCAGTTGTTTTTCTATTTATATGTTGCTACTTTTGAAGCATTCTATTTTTGAAATAATTGACCTACATGAGGAATTCTATTTTTCTATTTTTAAATCATCATTTTGTTATGTTGGTTGTATTCACATACTCACTCCGTTCTTTAATTGATGTCGCCGTTGACTTTTAAATTCAACTTTGACTATTCATCTTCTTTAAAAATTTTTGATAAATTTCCTATATTTTGATATAATTTTATTTATCATTAGAGTTATTTGAATCACAATTTAAAATTTTACACATTGGAGCAAATTTTTTGAATAAGTCGAATGGCCAAAGTTTGAGTATAAAAGTCAACGGCGACATTAATTTAAGAACAGAGAGAGTACATGTTTAATAGAATGTAAAATTTTACTTTCCTCAGTTTATTACTCTTTAGGGGCATTTTGGTGAAATCTGTTAGTATAAGATGGTTATGGCAAATTAAGGAAGAGGAATTAAGAACGGTGGTAAATATGGAAAGAAGAAAATTTTGATGGCAAATAAGAAAACAGCTAAAATTTTGAGGGTAAATAAGAAATTTGCTCTTTGGTAGAAAACCCGACTCTGGCAGCCCATTTGGTAGAAGACGGCGAAAATGAAGTTAGGAACACAGGAGGTTACCATGTGTTGTTGAGCAAGTGGCCGGCCGTGTAGTAGCCATAGCCATGCTTAACAATAGAACAGAAATTGGTGATAGTTCGCTGATTTTATAATCTGTGTGGATGAAAATTCGTATGACAGACCTTCGTAACTCATTCATTCAGCACCCTTTATCACGACCCAATATTTTGGACTTTTTTTTAGAATCAAAGAAGCACTTTCATTAATCATGTTGCAAGCTTGGCAACAAGAAGTCAGGAGATGGGTGCCAAATAAAATCTGTGCTGAAATAAGCTGCTTCCCTAGCACCTAGATGCGCTACCCAATTGGCATCACGATTAGCAAATCCTAATGAAAAGGAGTGGAACCAGAACAAAGAAACTCCACATATTAGAATAGAACCTACTTCTGATCTGGAAAAATTCTTGCTGTTCCACAAATCCACAAGCACTTCAGTTTCCAATATTACATTCACAGAAGAATCCCGTTCTAACAGCTGCAAACCGGCTCTTAAAGCTTCCGCTTGAGCAACTAAGGCTGATTGCAAATTTGGTAACCAGTAGCCATTCCTTTGACAAAATTTCCCGATGGATCACGTATAATAGCTGCTACTGCTCCGTTATGTTCATTCTCATAAAAGATGCATCGGTATTGATCTTAAGCGATCCTGCTCTTGGTGGCTGCCATTTCTTTAGTCTTTGATTATTGGCGGTTGTATGCTGTTGTCGGACAAGGAGCTCATCATCATTTCTGATATGCAAGAGGTGAGTAGTGGTGTCAAGAGCCCATGCAACTGCCTTCCTAGCAGGGACTATGTCAATGCCATGCCGTCGATCATTTCTAGAACACCATAAAGACCACACGCCACAAATGATAACTGAAGGTTTATCCTTACTGCAGATTGAAGTATCTAACAAATCTCTGGCCCAAGAACTCGGGTGTAATTTTGGCACCTTTATATCTGACAATGATTTCATTTCTTTCCAGAATAGTTGAGCCGTGGTGCATTCTAGCAGCATATGATACATTGAATCTTCTTTTGCACCACAGAATTCACAATGACTCTGTTTCTCTATATGCCGATTAAACAAGCTTGCACGGCATGATATATACTCCCTCTGTTTTTTAATTTTAATTGATGTCATCATTGACTTTCAACATCAACTTTGATCATTCGTCTTATTCAAAAAATTAGTTTAAATATGTAAAATTTTAAGTTGTGATTCAAATAACTTTAATGATAAATGAAATTATAACAAAATATATGATATTCATTAAATTTTTTTAATAAAACAAATAGTCAAAGCTAAAGTTAAAAGTTAACGACGACAACAATTAAAGAACAGAGAGAGTAGTCATTGACAACTCTCCACCAGAAAACTCTTACTTTCGGAGGTACTCATTTTCCATAGACATGTCCATATAGGATCATTATGTGCAACTGATATTGAGGAACAAGCATCCTTATTATTCCGAGAGACAATTATTTACAGCAAGTAGACGATAAGCTAACTTGACTGAGTAAACTCCATGTTTCTCAGCTGCTCAGGCCCAACAATCTTCAGTATTTCGTCCAAGTGGAATCTAAAGAACAGCTACGTCCGCCTGTATAAGATTGGTCTGTAGAGCTGATAGATTCCAGGTGATGCCATCAGGGTTCAGAAGATCATGCACTAACAATGCAGAGGCACTATTCAATATACAAATCGGTTTATTGCCTATACCATTGGGAATCCATCGGTCAGTCCATATGTTAGTAGTGCTTCCGTTACCAATTCTTTTCATCAGACCAAGCTCCAACGCTTTCTTCCCTGCCAGGATTGCATGCCAAGTACAAGAGCTGTGCTTTTTCTTCCTTGTTATAAATTCTCCATGGGGACCTCTTCTATCCACAAAAATACTCCACAAATAATTTGAAATAGCAGTAGTCATTTTCTTACATGTTTCAGGTGCTAGCAGAAAACAGCTCATGGAGTAGGTGGGTATGGACTGAGCAACAGCTTTAATGAGAATTTCTCTAGCAGCACAACTGAGCTTTTTCTCCCACCATCCTCCCATCAAACATTTTATTTTATCAATGATTCGACCAAAAGCTTCCTTAGTATTTCTTCCTATTGCAAAAGGAAGGCCAAGATACTTTTCACCTAATGCCTCATTAGAAACACCAGTTGTCTCCTTCATTTCTGTTTTCATATTATCAGAACAATTAGAGCTGAAAAAAATAGCAGATTTACTTGCATTTGTTAGTTGACCAGATCCTCTCAGATATGCTTTCAGAACATTCACAAGGCGTTGACCCCCAATTTTAGTAGCTTCTGTGAAAATGATACAATCATCTGCAAAAAGGAGATGAGAGACCCAAGGTGAATATATACTAAGCCTGATTCCTTGTCTTAAGCGCCTTGGTCCATAATTCCTCAACATGCTCGACAAACCCTCTGCACAAATAAGGAATAAATAAGGTGATATTGGATCAACTTGACGAATACCTCTTGATGGTTTGAAAATTTCAGAAATCTGTCCATTTACTTTTACTGGCAAACTGACAGTTTCAACACATTTCATAACTAAGTCAACCCATCTGCTATCAAAACCCAGTTTCCTCATAATAGAACGAAGGTAACACCATTCCACTCGATCATATGCTTTTACCATATCAAGTTTGATTGCACAGGCACCAGATTTTCCCTTTTTTTTCTTTCCAGATAGTGAATACTTTCATATGCTACTAAGACATTATCAGTGATCAATCTTCCTGCAAGAAAAGCACTCTGCTCTTCAGACAGAATATCATCCAAAATAAACCTGAGTCTATTTGCAAGGACCTTTGAACATATTTTGTATAAAACAGTACAAAGTGCTATTGGCCTGAAATGAGACATGTGCTGAGGGTTCTGAATTTTAGGTATAAGTACAAGAACAGTACTGTTAAACATCTGAGACATTTCATCTCCACGAAGGAATTTCAGAACTGCAGCACATATATCACCCTTGAGCAAATTCCGGTGCTTTTGATAAAATCCCGCCGTAAAGCCATCAGGGCCTGGAGCCTTATCGGCGCCAATCATGAATAATGCCTTTTCAACCTCTTCTTTGGTAAATTCTGCACAGAGGATATTATTCTTGCAGGAGACACTTTAGAGCTTACATATTGGGTAACCAGATTAGGATCAGTATTATCTTGTGCTTTGAACAGGTCTGCATAGAAATTAGAAGCCAAAGATTCTAGTTGAACCTGTTCTGTGAAAACTGATCCATTATCATCCTTTAAGGCTACAATCCTATTTCTCCTTGATCTTTCTCGTGCCCTAGATGGCAAGAAAGCTGTATTACGGTCACCCTCATTGAGCCACTGCACTCTCGAACGCTGCCTTTCCATGACTTCCTCCCATGCTAATAATTCAGCAAGTCTCTTTCTTATATTTCTTTCTTCCCTGGTAGGCCCAGAAAATAAAGAGCAGCCTCTAATATGCTCCAAACGGTTACGTAATTTCTGCAGTTCCTTACGTACCGATCCAAAATGATCCCTCTCCCAAGCTTTCATTGTACCCTGTAACAATATCAGACTCTCATGAATAGACTGTAAATCATGACAGCCTGAAAACCAACCTTCGTTTACCATTGCTTCATAAGTATTATGTCAGCGCCACATATTCTCATAATGAAAGGATCTTGAACCCCCAGACATCGTGTTATTCGTTGGACGTTTGATTAAAATAGCACAATGATCTGATTCCACTATCTGTAGATGTAGAACAGGCGTCATCTGAAATAAATTACAGAAGGCACCATCTGCAAGGACTCTGTCAAATCTAACTTTTATATTTGAAGCACCTGATTGCTTATTATCCCAAGTATAGGGAAGACCCACAAAGCCTAAATTTGACAGTTCACAATACTGAACAGCTTCTTGAAACCCACAAACCCAATATTTTGGACATGTACACTAATTTCCTTCAAAGATTCACCCAGAGCGACGAAATACTGATAGTAACTACGAACTACTGTCCGAGTGAAACAGACTTTGACATGTTGGCAAGCATGGAAATCAGACTGTTTAATGGAGAGCTATGAGCTAAACTGTTACTATTCTATACGGTGTGATGTTCACCTTAAAACAAAATCATTTAAATATAAACAAAATGTTACTGTATATACTGCATAGGATGTTATTCAGTTATAATGAAATCACTTCAAGTCAGTAAAAAGTTCACATCATTCTCAGTCCAGCACCGATATTACACCACCCAATCTCATATGCAGTACATCACAGAATATAAACGCAATTACGATATGATGGGAAGAAACAGGTAGTTGCAGCATAGCGTTCTGCTTCTGATAACCTTCTGTGGAAGAATAGCTTTCAGTCCTGGATACGAAGCCTTAATGATTCATATGAGAAACATGGTGCAGCACCCCCTTCAGTCCTGTAAGCCTAATAAGTAGTCCAAATGAAGCCTGAGAAAAAAACTGAAAAACAAGTCATATTTTCTAAGCATAAAAATGCAATGAAGGCCCCTTGACATGAGTCCTGGATCCACCCCTGCAGCCTGTACTTTAACATTAGGTAGACCTGTTCGTTGCACTTGATACGCTCCACCAAGAATTTTGGAGGGATGATTACATTCACCCTGTATATATTGGATATGCGATTATGAAGAATGAGACTGATAGATGAATCAAGAGCATTCCCAAACCAGATAAGAAAATTAGGTGTGCGATGCTCCATCACTGCTCCACATCTCAAACCAAAATACATCATTAAAAGACCCGTATGAACAATTTAACTTGCCCCCATAAGAAATGAATATCTGTTGCAGGCTGCAATATGAATCTGAGGTAGGCTCCAACATTTTTCTTTTAAAGCAAGATGAAAGCTGAAAAAGGAGCAGATACCATGCCTACAATTATAATACAATTTTGTGGTAACATTTTTTTAAGAAGCATCAGTAAACAGGAAAAAAAATACATTTTGTTCTTGTTATCAGTCAAATAATGGAAAATGATTCTTCAATTGCTAGCTTTCGTAAGAAACTGATACTTTTCAGGGAGAAACTTAACAGATTCTCGATATTCTGCCGTGGACGAAAATGATATTAGCATTGAAGCAGTGGCAGCTTCAAGTGAGAACTTATTCTCATCGATTCTGAAGAGGTAAATCCGAGCTCTACTTAAGTCACCCCTAAGAAACAAACTCCTAACTACAGAATTAAGCATACGTGAGTCTGGAATACAACCACTTTTCCCCATGTCTAAAAACATACTGTCGGACTCTTCCAGCAAACCTTCTTTTATCAGATTTTTCATCATAATGTTGTAGGTTACCACATCTGGCACTAAACCATTGTCCGGGATAGAAGCAAACAAATTCATGGCATCATCCTTTTTGTTGGCATTGAACAATGCATCGATCATAATATTGAAAGTGATAATATCAAGTAGAAGACCCATAGAGGATAGGCTCTGGAAAATTTTAAGTGCATCAACATAGCAGTTACTTTTACAAAGTCCATTCAGAACTATGTTGTAGGTGGTAACATCCAAGCATATTCCACCATTAACCATATCCAGATAAAGCTCCTTTGCAGCAAGCACCTGGCCAGATTGAAATAACATACCCAGCACTATATTACATGTAACAACATCAGGCTTCACGACCTTGCTTACCATTTCCCTGAAAAGAGCTAAGCCATCCTCTATCCTTTTGTTCTTACAGCAGCCATTGATTAATGTATTTAAGGTAAAATTATCTGGCCCCAAGCCATTTGTAACCATATCAGCAAAGAGCCTCATTGCTTCATCGATCCTACCATCTATGCAATATCCACCTATTAGTATATTATATGAAATGACATCAGGAGTTGTACTTACATGTAATATCAGGTCAAAGATTTTTTTTGGCTTCTGTAACTCTTCATTGCATAGGTTGCGCATAATTGTGTTGAAGAACATAGCATTGGGATGAATGCCTATATTCATCATTTGGACAGAGAATTCCTCAGCCTTCTACCATTGGTCACACAAACATAAACCATTGATTAATGTTGAAAATACAATTATGTCAGGAGTCAATCCTTCACTGACCATTTGATTGAATTGTGATACAGCATCATCCACTCTTCCTATCTTGCAAAGTCCGTCTATTATCGTCCCATAGCTAATAGTGTTAGGGCTCAATCCTTGCTCCCTCATCTTTGTAAAAATTAGCAGTGCCTCATCAATCAAGTGTCGTTTAGCATATCCAGAGATCAGTGTATTGAACGCATAATGATTAAAGGAAATACCATCTCGAACCATCAAATCTAGAAATTCATGCATATCAGCAAGAGATCCATTTGCAGCATAGCTGTGAAGCAGGATATTATAGGTACAAGTGTCAGGTTTTATATCCCTGTGGATCATAGAGTCAAATATTCTCCTAGCTTCTGCGCATCTTCCATTCTTGCAAAGATAGTCAATCAGCATACTGCAAATAAAAACATCAGGTCTGTGACCATCCCTGGACATTTCTTTGAGAACTATAGTTGCCTCTTTCCACTGCCCCAAAGAGCAATACCCATGAATTAGACTGTTATATGTGCAGCAGTCAGGTGCAACACCTTTTTTAAACATTTCCTGCAGAACTGCCTTGGCCTTGTCCATTGATCGAGTCTTGCATAGGCCATCAATCACTGAATTGTAAGTTACAATATCTGGAGAAATCCCATGACCCAACATTTCTTGAAACACCATGTAAGCTTTGCCCACCTCATGCTCTTTAAAGAATCGAGCAATGATTGTGCTATATGACAACAAATCTGGTGGGCAACTGTCTCCATCCTCAAGCATCATGTGGAGCATTTCCAGGGCTTATTGACTCCTGTTGTCACAAAGCCCCTTGACAAGAGTATATTGTAGGAGATAATGTTAGGCACGCAGCCAAACTCCTGCATTCGATGGAGCACCACGTCCATTGCCTCATTCATCTTCTTGGCATCACAGAGGCCCTTGACTAGGTGGTTGAGGCCAACAATGTCCACCCTCCATCCTGACTTGAGGATCTTACTGAAGATGGCAAAGCTAAGGTCCAAGTGGCCCACGCGGCAGCAGCAGCCCATTGCGACGTTGTAGTTGAATATGCTTGGATCCACAGTGCTGGACGACGAGCTCAGGACCGTCCCGCACGGTGGAAAAGGATTCCGGCCGTGCGCGCGCGACCACTGAGAGGAGCTTGTTGAAGGCAGTCACCGAGGTTGGCCTGCCTCGCAGGAGCAATTCGTCGAACAGCTTGAGCGCGTCCTCGGGGCGGAGGCTCTGAGAGCTGAACCAGCCCTCGATGATCCGCTCCAGCTTCCTGCAGGGCCGAATGGCGGCGCCCACGCCAGTCCCGGCCGCGGCCATTTGAGGCAGATAGGTTCTGCCTTGACCGGTGACGGTGCACCACGGGGAATTCTAGAACTCAACGGGATTTGGTGGAGAGGACCTGAACAACGGGTTTCAGAAAGCAGAAAAGAGTCGCAGAGGAGGACGTGAAGGAGCGGTTGAGAGATTCATACTTTCTCCGCAAGCAGCTGGATGGATCAGCTGTTCGATCCTCCGCAACCTCCTGCTCGATCTGTTCAAAGGCATTGGGTGATCGAGCACCTGGAACGCGGCCGCCAAGTGCTGGGTCGTCCCCCATGTGCAACGGTATGCCGGCAAGAGCGCGACGACGCGCTCAAGCGGAGAGTTCTCGTGCCGTTTGCTCAGTGGCTCTATGCGCGTCGACACGTGGAGATAGTCAAAACAATATACTAATTCTGTATACACCCTCCGTTTCTATGTCGTAGTTAATTTTTAAATTTAATTTTAACTATTTATTTTATTTAAAAATTTACTCAAATATCTAAAATTTTAAGTTATGATTCAAATAACTTTAATAATAAATTAAATTATATCAAAATATATAAAATTTATCAATTTTTTTAATAAGACAAATAGTCGAAGTTGAATTTAAAACCTAACACTGACATCGATTAAAGAATGGAGGGAGTAGATTCTAACCAAACATACTTTTGATTTTTAATTCCAATGACAACCAAACAGAAAAAATAGAATTAAATTCATCTTCAACTGATTTAATTCTAGACAATTCAATTTTTTAAATTAATTCATAAAAATTAATTCAATTCTAGAAGCCAAACAGACCATCAATTAATTCAAAAGTACTCTCTCCGTTCTATATTACAAGTCACCAAAGAATTTCAGTTTTTTCAAATTATAAGACTCATTTCCCAATACACTTTCTCTATACACTTTCTCTAGTCTAATACTCCCTCCGATTCAAAAAGAATATCGTTTTGAAAAATATTTTAGTTAAACATTGAAAATATAAATTTTAAATAAGTTTTAACTTGTTTAGTTTAGAAATATAAAAATTATATAATTAGATTTGTCTTAAAAAGTACTTTTATAAAAGTATAAATATATTATTTTTTAATAAATATTTTCATATAAAATAGAAGTCAAAGTTATAATTTAGAGACCGTGTCATTGTCTAAAATAACCTTCTTTATGAATCATCGAAGGGAGTACTTCTCAATCCCTGTCTCTCCTTCTCATGGTCAGTACTGCGCACCTTCTCCACTCTCTTTGGTTCATGTGCCCAGACCGAAGGAAGTACTAAACAAATGTGTACCTTTCATTTGCATGTAGCTCGAGGATGAAATTGATCTTTTACCTGTGAGGAAAAAGATTTCTCTTAACAATTAATTATAATATCATTTAATTTATGAGATAATATTCTTAGTTCAAAAAGTAATATATGCCACAATTTTAAAAACAAGTACTACCTCTATGATGTTAGGATCGTTGATCCTCCAATGACTGCGTAGGTTGTAGAGATGAGAGAGAGGAGGGTGCGACCTAGCCTGGCAGTGGCGGCGAGTTGGTTGAGGTGATGTGCTGTTGCCGACGCCTCTCTGGTTGTGTGCACACAGGGGAGAGAGAAAAATTCTTCCGTCTTCGAAACACCTTATTAATAACCTTTATTAATAACCAGATCTTTAGGCTTTTATAGTCAATTCCTAACAAACTTTGAAACTAATCAAACAAACTCTAGAACTAATTCAATAATCTAGAAAATCTGCTAATTTAACTAATAGATCATATAGTTAACAAAATCTAGTGGCGGCTAGCTGGCCCGCTATGCCAACCAGCTACGGCAGCGCTGGTGCCTAACCTACCATAACATCTCGCCCCCCTGGGCAAACAGCTTGTCCTCGAGCTGAAGTTTGGGTAGGAAGGCGTCATCAAATTTGAGCTGTGGATAATGGTAGGGGCAGATGACCATCGACCGCGCGGATGGTGTCCTTAGCAGTAGCTGTAGCCGTAGATCCCCCATCCTCCTTGAAGTCAGCCACCTATAGATAGAACAGACGCTGTCACTTATGCCCACGAACATAGGGCTCGTCGCAATTGTAGCAAAGCCTTTGGCGGCGACGCTGGGACATCTCGGTGGGTGACAGGCGACGAAGAGCCTGAGGAGCCGCCGATACTGCAGAGGTCAGTTGTGGTGCTAGAAAAGACGGCACAACGCCAAGCGTGATCTAGACACTCGTCAGCTGCCTTGGCGGTGTTGGAGGGTCCATGGAGGGCCACTGGGGCGTTCAGGTGCCATGTTGAATGTCCATCAGCAAGATAGCCTCAGCGCGATGCTCATATGCCCGGGTGAGGTGCATCGTCGACTGAAGGTCCGGTGGCTCCTGAAGTTCGACGTCGATGCAAATGTACTCGGAAAGACCACCCATGAACAGTTCCACCTTCTGTATTGGCGATAGGTTGCGTGCATGGCATAGTAGCGCATTGAAGCGCTTGAAGTACTCTCGGATGGTGGACAGGAATGAAAGTCGAGCGAGTTCCACCAGCCTGTTGATACGGATGGTGCCACAAAACATAGGAGACACAGCTCCTTGAAGCGGTCCCAGCCGGGCATGCCTTCATCCAGCTCCGGTGCGTAGTACTAAGTCTAGGCGGCGCCGACCAGGTGGTATGAGACGAGCCAGACCCAATCCGAAACTATGGTGCGATGGGCTCGAAAAAAAACTGCTCAAAGCTATTGAGCCAATTTAGGGGATCCTTGGAGCCGACGTAGGTGGGGAATTCTAGCCTGTAGTGGCGGGTTGCACCCACGCTTGGTCCTGAATCATGTGTTGGGAGGTGCGCCGAAGAAGGGTGGCTGGTGTAGAACGGAGCGTCCGTCGTACGCGATTGTGTCGCGCTAGGTGGATGGACTGCACTGACATACTGGCACCATGACAGAAGGGGGGTGCCGTTGGGAAAGGGCATGCTGCTACTGTGGCTCGATGCAAACGCCGTACATAAACTCGGTGTCAAAGTGCTCCGGGCCGTGACCACACCTGTTGAAGGCATCGCTATTGATGGGATTGGTGAGGGGGAGTGGAGAAACTAAATCTGATCAATGGGGAGTGGGGCGGTTAACAGCAGCTTCATCGTGCCGTAACCCTGCATCTCATATGAAAGCACCGGTGAAAGAGTGACAGCGGGCGATGGTGGCGGCTTCTGCTGGTTTTCCAAGTTGAAGAGGCGAACGGAGATGTCGGCGACGGCAAACCAGGTCGGCGACTTGCCAAGGCGTCATGTGCGACGACTGTGGCGGTGGCCAGCGTTGAGCTAGGGGTCGACGCTGTCGTGGTGGAGGACATTTGTTTGGATTAGTTCTAGAGTTTGTTTGGATTAGTTTCACTGTTAGTTAGAAATTGGCTATAAAAGACTGGACCTAGTTATGAATAAAGTAAGTTAGAGATTGATAAATTTTCCCCTCTCCCCTGGCTACACGGCACTAGAGAGACACCGACAATAGCACAACACCTCAGCCAACTCACCGCCACCGCCAGCCTATGACACGCCCTCATCTCTCTCATCTCTACAACCTACGCAGCCGTCGAAGGATCAACGATCATAATAGTTAACTTTTAACATTAACTTTGACTATTTGTTCCAATGTGTAAAATTAATACTCATGTTTTAAATACTACTAATAGAGCAAATAATAACAAAAATTTTCATATTTGAAGATTTTTTTTTAATAAGATAAATAGTTAAAGTTGAAAGTTGATATTAAAAGTTAATAGTTTAAAAACAGAGGGAGTATATTTTATTTCTTCTAATCCAAAATGAACTGTCAGATCAAATCCTTGTCTTATTTGCCTTAACCAAAAGGATTAAACATCATATAAATACAAACAAAAAAGTTATGGTGTGCTGCATAATGTAGGATCGTATAAATCGCTTCACGTCGACCGCATGAGAATGTACCCGCGTATTCTGCATCCAATACACATTTATTATACGCATCAATCATACTACTACTACAAACTACCGTCCAACCAACCTGACATGGCTCTTTGTTTTAGCTTTTTTCTGTCTTTTTCAGCTTAAAAAGCTAAAAATTGAGAAGTTAAAATAAATAAAGTTTTGAAAAGCTCATTTTTTAAACACTGAAAAGCTAGTTTTTACAGAAATAAATTAAAAGCTAAAAAGTTCACTAAAAACTGCTTTTTTAGTTTTTGATGTACAGAAAAAACTTAATATATATTATAAAAGTCAACGTCTAAATTTCACCAATTAACTTACTTTTCAACTAAACAGTTTTTTAAAAAACTCAACAGCTCCGATACACGACCCGGTCTCCTATGCAGTACGACATCAGGGCACCGGCAGTTATGCAAGTTATGCATGAAAGTAGCGCGGGCCACGCCGCAAGCCCGCGAAATGTTGTAACACGGCCGACATAAGAGGGGTGGCGCCGCTAGCGCAACCCGCATAGCCCAGAGGCGCCGCATCAGGCCGAAGCATGCGACCGCAGCCGAGCATCCGGCACGTGACTAGCGCACCGCCGGCCACACGACCGCCCTGTCGCCCTGCCGCCAAGAGCGCCACCGAGCACGCGACCGCCCTGCAGCCAGGAGCATGACATGTCCGCCCGCAGTCGCGCGACCGCTGCCAGGCATCCGGCACACGACCGGCGCGCCGCCAGCCACGCGACCGCCCTACCGCCGAGAGCGCGACCTGACCATCCTGTCCGCCCTGCCACCAGGATTCATCGCGAGTGCCCGTTGCCGTTTTCTGCCCCCATCAGAACCGCCCTGCTGCCGGAATGGCGAGCGACCGCTGCTGCCGGGACCTCCTGTCCCCTTCGCCGTCTCCGGCTGTTGGCAAGTCTGAGTTGACAGTTGACACCCATCGACTTCCACCCGCAGGTTGCACTCGGCCAAATCTGCTTCCGCAGCGGCATGCGGCTTCATCGCGCCCACCTCCTCATGTGGACTCTACTGATGCCGATGTTCAGGTAGTTTCTTCTCCTCCTATGGACTCTACTGTGTGTCTGTAATTTCTTGTTGTTTGCTTAATCTGTAAATGTGTATATGTGTATGCAATGCGATGGTGTCATGAATAGATCAGAGGTTTCCTATAGATGCCCCGTCCAGTATGGAATTGTCTGTATTTTGTCGTTGAAATGCAACATGACAGTGCAAAATTAAGTCACATTATGGGTCACATTATAGATGACTGTCCAATATAGAATTGTCTGTATTTTGTCATTGCCATTAATCATTAGTACTAGTATTTTGTCACATTATGGGTTACTTACTTACTTGGTTCATATGCACAGCACACATTATGGGTTACTTGGTTCATTTGTATAAACTGATTACGGTACAAGAGTTACTTGGTCTCATGCAGGTGGTGTCTTTATTGTCTTCTACAGATCTTGCATACGAAGAAATCAGCAACAAAGAAGTTCACGTCCCCAGTTGTTACCATGCTTGTAAAGTCTCCAGGGATAAGGCTTATGCTGTCTCCAAAAATTAAGTCACCATCTGCAGCACCAAGTTCTCCATCCTCAACCCCTTCGCCTGTCAACTCCAACAGCAAGCGCCCTAATTCCAGTAGTAAGTGTTCATTCTCGATGTCCAATAGTATTTTGCTTTTATTATAGCAATATTGCTTCCTTTTTTATTTGTTTGTAGACTAATACTTTCCTATTTAGTTCACATTAATTTTTATCCTAAAACATTGTAACATCCCACAATTTTGGAACAAGTGAAGTCAAGTCAAGTTGGACAACTTGGATATTTGAAACCTGAGCTCAAGTAGGAAACAAATGAAGGCAAGTTAAATTTTTTTTTCACATATTGAAGTTAAACTCGAATTTTAAAATGGAAGTTCAAAACTTTTCAAGGAAAAGATGTGAAATAAAATTCTTATTTGAAATGTATTATCAAGATTTTAGTTTAGAAAATTTTATAAAGATTTATATAAGAGTTTAAGGGGCCAAATAACTGTTTATTTCCAAACAGTTGACTTCCTTCCTGAATTTATAAAACTTTATTTATTTCGAATTTGAACATGGCGCCAAAAGAAAATTTGTTCATTTTAAAAATATAAACATGTTTGCAAAATTTCGTAAGAAATTGAGCTCGGAAAGCACATGTTTCAATGCAAAAACAGTGCAGTCTTTTGAATCGGCAGAAAATCAGAGAAATTGGGGAGAAAAAAAAATTTCTGGGCCCTGCTAGTCAGTGTCACCACCGACTTTCTTCTTTCCTGGACAGCTCGTGCAGCACCAGAACGGCATGCGGTTTGACATGCAGCTGCCTGCTCGGGTGCCTTGCTGGAGCCACCGCTTGGTGTGGATAAACCTGAAGTTACTGCTCACTCTTACTCTCCTCCCCGGTTAAACTCATTTCCTCTCTCACTCTCTCTCTCTTGCTGTGAAACAGCACCAGCAGCAGCGTAGCTGCCATGGCTGCTCTTGCGCTGAGCTCGGCCTCCCCACATCCCTGCGCCACCTCCAACTCTCCCGCTCGATCACCAGCGGCGCCACTTCCTGTTCGAGCTTCCCACCCCCTCGGCTCGCCTCTTCCCACTCTGAATCGACAGGATTTGGGATTTCCACCAAATCGAGCCCTTCGGACCTGCCGGCCGTTCTCCGATCAAAATCCGGCGGACCTGGGTGGGGATACCTCGTTTTCTTTGGACCATTGTTTCTTATCTTCCTTGCGCACGACTAGGAACTCGGATTCCTGAAAATCGTTGACCCTTTGCGCAGGATTTTCGAAGACGAGCTTGCCGGCCAACTGAAACCACGCCACCCCTGACGAGCTCCCTGCTGCAGCCCTCCTCGTCGACTTTCATACCCACACCGGCCATCTACGCATCGCACTGGAGCTGTAGGTGAATCCCGCGCTGCCGTTCGTCGACGGTACAGCCCACGCGACCTCGCCGGAGTCCAATTCCGGCTGCCGCTCGTCGACCCATCGATCCGGTGAGCACTTCCCCTCGGCGTCCCCTTCCCTGAGTCCCCCATGTGCCGCTGGTCGCTGTGACGTTGAATCCCGGCAGTCTAGCCGCCGAGGATGCCGCCCCGGCAAAACCGCCTGCGTGCACCACCGCAGGCCGCCCTGGCCGGTTGCCTGCCCCAGCTCGACCGGATCCTGTGCTGCCGAGCCTGGATCCGACGCGGCAGAACTGTGTAGCCACCTGTGTGGCCTCGTCACCACATGAGCCCGGATCCCGTGCAACATTTCCGTGGTTCCTTGTGTGGCCATATCACATCCGGCTGGAATTTTATTTAAATGGAAATCATTTATTAAATTGCCAGGAATTGGGTTCCAATTTCTAAAATTTGTAGAAATTTCATCCTAGCTCGAAAAATTGTGAAATAAATTTTGTTAGAATCCTCTGAACTAGAACTATATTCTGAAGCTGACTAATTTCTATTTTATGCATTAAAATAATTTAATTAAATCAGATCATTCAATAAACAAGAAAAATACATTACTATTCTTTATCAGCATATAAAAATATTATAAAATTTACTTTCTGTTTATTTATTTAATATTTACTGGTTTGACAAAATATTATAATTTATTTCGGTAAAAATAATTTTATAAATAATTTATTCCTTGTATTTAAATTATTATAAATCTATTTGTTTCCAATAAATCCCGTAAAATCTTGAAAATTTGAAAATAATTTCTTTTATATTATGAAAGCTTCAAAATTAGTTTTATGTCTTCAAGAACCATATTAAAAGAGTTTATAATCATATTTAATTACTTGCTTTCCAAATTCATGTATTGACTAAAAAAGTTTTAATTATAAAAATATAAAAGAACATCACTCTCATTGTATGCATATCATTTCATATAAGATGTAGGTAAAACAAGGAGGAGATCGAGGAATATTATCAGAAGATTCAGAAAACCCCGATCGACGCCGAATTTGTAGCTGAGAAATCTAACAGTGATCAAAGCCTAGACAAACCTCGGTGCATTATCTTGTTTTTAAATTATTTACTTTTATCACCTTAGATGGTTAATTTGTAATGTGCATTAAATGATAGGAGTTGATTGAAACCGTAGTTGCATTATAGAATTTTACCTTGGGTTAGTATTTTGGTACAGGTAACTCGATGTAGAGCTAAGCTAATTGTTTCTTTTAACGGTAGAAGTCGAGTAAATAAGTCTTCACTCGCGAGCTATAGGATTGATACGGGATAGATTATCTTATCATATGGAATAAATTGAAGACCGGACAGAGAAGTAGGTGATAACATGGCATGTGTCCATTGCGGAGGCATGGCCAGTGTGTTGTAGCTCTGTCTATGTCGATTAAAGACCGTTCGTTGTCGGTCTTATTGAGCAAGTTTGAATAGTACTGATTACATACTAGATCTATGGGTCCTAAAAAATAGATGTAGCCCAATGTGTGTAGTGACTGGACGTAACCGAATCTCTCTTCTGGAGATAATAAAAAGGAGAGCTTTGGGGTTAGCCATGGATAGATCCGATGTGGTTATCGTATGAAAGATCACTGCTCGGGAGAGGTGAACATCGGACCGGCACTATGTATCATTGACGCGAAAGGTTGCCATGTATGGCTTCCAAGAAATGTGTACATGTCGTGTAATCAGGTTTCTCCAGCTGGATGTAAATCGATTCGAATCGCTGTCCCTCACAGTAACGAGTACCACTTGTCTCTTTGAGTCACATCGTAGTAAGAAGTTAATCAATATGAATATGATGATGTTTAATCTCTCAGAAACTTTTTGGTATTTTGTATGATATAGTTTTAGTGCAAATTAAACTTATCATTTCATAACTTAATATGCCGCTAAAATATGAAAGTAAGAATTTGCTCATAGTGCTATCTTTGCAAATAGCCCTCCCTGTGAGTCAACCTTTTCTCATATTTTTCTTGGAGTTAGCCGTAGTTGACCATGTTGACGGGTAAGATTTGCTGAGCATTTGAATGCTCAGGGCTATGCGCTTTGTTGTTTTTGTTGCAGATGTGTTTCTCTCTCTCTCTCTCTCTCTTCAATTCCAATGGAAGACCTGCTCGCCGCATTGTGTGGTTGGTGTCTGCTGCTAGAAGGTGCACCGTATGGGCTCAATGCATTCTTTGCTTGGAATTTAGGATTCCCTGTTAGTTAGTTCAGCTTGTCGCTTTCGCGTCTTTAAATTTTTTGTTTTATAAATCTAAACAACAATTTGTTTTATATTTTATCATATTTGAGTTGTACTGTTGATCTTCGCTTCGTCGAGTGACACCCGATAAGATCCTGTGGTCGATGGTTCGTATCCCTCGAGGTACGGACTGTCACAAACAAACATGCTTCTCATTTAAATGATTAGGATCATCATCGCACAAAAGTAAAAGGCGCAAACTTAAATCAGAAATTTGGAAAGACTTTGAACCGCTATATGATGGTCCCACGCTGGCTGAAGCTCAATGCATTCATTGTTATAAAATATTTAAAGTAACTAGATCTGTTGGCAGAAGTGCTTGCCTTAGGCATTTAGCTAGTTGTGATAGAAAGGCTAGGGTAAATCAGATGATCAATCAGATGAATTCTACTAGTCCAAGTGATGCTTCTTTGAAAGATTGGAAATTTGATCCTGAAGTAGCTCGGCAGGATTTGGTTAAGCTTATTGTGTTGCATGGACTGCCATTTAGTATAGTTGAATACCCAAAATTCAGAAGCTTTGTAGCTAGCTTGAATCCTTGGTTCCCGGAAATATATAGAATCACCATAAGGTCTGATTGCATCAGTTCATATGAGAAAGCAAAGGCACCACTTCGAGAAATTCTATCCAAAACAGAATATAGAGTTTCTCTAACTGCTTATTTGTGGATTTCAAACCAAAATTTGGGCTACCTAT
Organism: Zoysia matrella; assembly: GCA_001602295.1. Lineage (NCBI taxonomy): Eukaryota > Viridiplantae > Streptophyta > Magnoliopsida > Poales > Poaceae > Zoysia > Zoysia matrella. Next base: position 61,991 of record BCLG01001499.1, on the reverse strand, counting down.
GTGTTACTTGTCACTATATAGATTCCAACTGGAAGCTCTTTAAGAGGATAATAAAATTTGCTTTCGTTGAAACCCCAAATGATGGTAAGACAATGTTCAGTGCAATGCTACGAACAATTCATGAGTGGAACATTGAGGACAAGATTTTTTTTAATTACACTGGACAATGCAACCGTGAATGATTGTTTTGTTAAAGCACTACGAGTAAATCTTATCTCTAGGGGGCTGCTGTTTCGGAAAGGGAAAATCTTTCATTCTCGATGTTCAGCTCATGTTCTTAACTTAATAGTGCAAGAAGGTTTTAGTGCTTTAGGTTCTGCTATTAAGAATATTAGAGAGTGCCAAATTTATAAAGAGTTCACAAGCTCGGAAGGAAAGGTTTGACAAACTGAGAAAGCAAGTTGGCATCCCTTCAATGAAACGACCCTCTTTGGATGTTGCCACTTGTTGGAACTCCACTTACCATATGCTTGATACAGCATACTTATATAAGAGGGCATTTGAGTCATTAACCACAGAGGATTCTCAGTTTATTCATGAGCCTTTGGATGTGGAGTGGAAATTATCTAAGAAACTGTGATATTTTAAAAGCCTTCTGTAGTGCAACAAAGATAGTCTCGGGTTCAAAATATCCCACCTCAACTTGTTATTTCCATCAAGTTTGGGAGGTGAAGAAACTCCTAGAGATGGAGTCCTCATGTTCCGATCCAAACATTGCGTTGATGATATGGAAGATGAAGGAAAAGTTTTTGAAATACTGTGATTTATCATACCTCCAGATTTGCCTTCCTGTAATTTTGGATCCAAGGTTAAGCCCCTGTTTGGGGGAGCTGCAGCTTCTCTACATTTTCCAAAAGCAAAGTTTTGGAGAATCTTATCTGGCTTGTCCAAAATGTTGAGTTTTGTAGAAGCGAAACTTATCTGTTTGGCGTCCTCTGCTTTTGCGGTGTGAGCTCGTCGTGAGGGAAGGAGGCGGCCTCGTCGGGGGCGATCTCAAGGGCGGCCTCGACGGGGACAGCGGCCTCGTCAGGGGTGAGCTCGGTGGTGGCCTCGACGGGGGCGAGCTCAGGGCGGCAGGGCAGAGCAGCTCGGGGGTCGGGGCGAGCTCGTCAGGGAAGACAGTCGTGGACGGGGGCGAGGTGGAAAAGCTCGGGAAGCGTTGTTCCAAACGCTTCTGCGATTTTAGTTCATTCGTCGACGTCTGTACGTTTTTCTCGCTTCTTCGGTTTGAGACGTGAGGCTGTTTGGGGAAGCTTCTCTGCTTTTTCTGCGTTTCGGAGACGGGGAAGCCGGGGAAGCTCCCCAAACAAGGCTTAAAATTGGGATTCATCGAGTTCCGCTTGCAGCAAGGTTTCGGAAATAAATCAGTACAATACTTCTCTAAGGCGGAAAAGACATTTAGAAAACTGTTTGATGAGTATAGAGTGCAATTTGGGGACTCAACTTCTGAGAATTCGCTTCTAGTCAATGATAAGTTAGCTTTCGATGACCCTTGGGCAGATTGGGAGGAGCTTCAAAGCACACAAAAAATAAGAAGGGTAAGTGATCTTGATCAATATTTGGAAGAGGAAATGATTCCTGTTGGAGTTGACCTTCTATATTGCAATATTGGAAGACATTCTCACCTAAATACCCTATTCTTGCACGCTTGGCACATGATGTGCTAGCTGTTCCTGCATGCATCAACTGTCACATTAGAATCTGCCTTTTCAATTGCCGAGAAAACTATAAGTGACTACAAAAGCAGGTTGGCCAGCGACACTGTAGAAGCTCTAATTTGCCTACAATACTGGATAAGAGAAAATGGTAAAAATTACTTCTTAATACAAAAAGTTAGCTGTTATTGTGGTAAATTAGCAAATATGTTTCAATATTCGATATTCTAGATTCCACTCTTCATTGACATTGCTGGTAATACCATTGGAGTTTATGATGATGACAATGATATTGATGACGATGATGGCATTGTGACTGACAGTTGGTAATACCTTTAACGATGTCTTTTGTTACCATAGATGACTATTGCATTTTGTGTTTGTATCTGTCCTATCCTTGTGTTTGTATCTGATTACCATTGCTTTTGTTATCATTTTTTGTTTTTATCCTTGTATTTTGTATCTGTCTCACACTGTTTTTGAACCTGTTTGTGTATCTGTAATTATATCTCACCTAGTCACCCTGTGTTTTGAACCTGTATAATTTTTTTAATCATTGCACAAAGTAAGATATTTTGATACCTTACTGTTTCACTCACAGAAAATGCATTTGGAGATGGTGGATGCTTGAAACAGCCTAAAGAATTTCAATCAAATAATGCTGGGCATGGTAAGTACCTAAATGATCACTGCATCTATGGTATGTATCATTCTTTATTCTTGTTTTTAGCCTGGGAGCATAGATTGCATCTATGGTTTGGAGTGCATAGATTGTACCTAAATGATCACTGCATCTATAGTTTGGAGTGCAAAGATTGTACTTGATGATTAGATTGTTCCAATCCTGCCATTTAGTGCCAGTTTGGAGTGCCAAATTGCATCTCCTGTATACTATATTGACAGGTAGCTGTAATGGATCTGACTTCTTGGAGGATCTGAAGCAACAACATAGCTGTTTGGAGTGCCAAATTTCATACCACTTTCGTAGTAGTAGAAAACTTATAATGTGGTGCATCTGTGATGCTGTGATTTTCATTGCTTATACATATAAATTATGTTTAAATCAGTAAACAAACATCAATTATGAGATGCTTATACGGCCCTGGTACAGCTGGAACTTAATAAAAAAGCAGCTTATTTTTTTAGCTGGTGAAAAGCAGCTGAAAAATAAGCTGCTGTTTAATTTATTCTGATAAGCTGCTGAACTAATAAGCTGTAAAATAAGTTTGCTGTTTGGCACAGCTTCTGCTTATTTCTGTGAATATGCTGGAAATAAGCTGTGTCAAATAGGGCCTACATACGTTTGGGTTTTCTGAATTCTCTATTTTTTTTAAGTTTTATAATTTTTTAAACATGTGAGAAGTGTGCAGTGTGCTGTTTTTTAGATTTTTTATAATTTTTTAAACATGTGAGATAAGATGCTTATGTTGTGCTATAAGCAGGCTACATCAAGCAGGATTGGGTTCCATATGCTTGTTACATTAAGCAACTTGCAGCGGGCTGACGAGCACCGCCAAGCTGCCGTGTAATTTTGGTGGCGTGTGCCCCTATCATTTGAAATGTCTTAAAGGATGTTTTATTTGACCCTCTTTTTACAAGAGAATAATTAGAGATTTAAATAATTACTAGTTGTAGATCAAATATCTACGAATAATTTATTTATCATATTAATAATATAAAGATTTTATTAAGGAGCTCTTGGAAATGCTTTAAGATGCAGGGGATTTAATTTATATTTGATATTAGTTTGGACCAATCTGTCAACTGAAAATGATACGTCTGCATCTTTATGACAGCGGTACATGTATAATTTTAGCTCAATTGTCCAAGAAGTAAGCCGCATAAATTCATTGCAACTGTCCAGCATGTCAAGCACATCTGACTCTATATGGATAAGTATCGATTCTGTCGTTTTATCTAGTTGTGACGCACAATTTTTTCACTGTTTCTACAAAAACGGTAATTCAACTTTACAGCCTGACTAGATTAGCGCACACTAAAGCAAAATCACATAGATACTACTTTTTTAAAAATGTTGCACACAGATGACGCCATCGCGACCACTTATCCCTAGTTGAGCGCTCGAGTAGCCACGAATCGTAATAGATGATACTATAGGCACAACCGCAACTGCTTTAGAGAAATCATAACAGCATACGAAAGATAAACGGTAACTTAAGATCACTCTTAGAGCAGACTGCGATAAAAAACAAATTGATCGGCCCCTCTAAATTTTTTGTCCAGTTCTGCCACGGCTCCTTAGACCTTGCCATTGCGGCGGCGGGGCGGGCCGCCACTACCCGCGCCGCTTTCACGCATACTAGCAGTATGCAGGTTAAGGCTTTGGTTGAGAGTACGCAGGTCTTGGCTCCTTCCTGGCCCCCGTGCTGGGAGGCTGGACCTGCGCAGGTGGCGATGGACTGCTCTGATCAGGTGGTATTGAAGAGCTTCTCTGCAGCGAGGTGTGGGCCGTGTGGCTGGTGGATGAGAAGTTGAAACCAGCTTTCTCTGCATGCACATCTTCAATCATTTAGCGGCCTTGAATGTTTCGGGTCATTACATTGTCACTGCAACTTTGTTTTATTCTGCATATGATTGTGAAAATGAGATTAGTTTCTGAACTACAAAATGCGTCACCACAACACGTCGTGTTGGAATGTGCAATGGAAATTGATACAGTAATCGTCAGCCACACTGACTGTTTAGCTACAAATAGTGTTGGTGAAATGCCCACATGGAACAAAAAAGAGGATCCCAAAAGCAAAAGCAATTTACAAACTTAACATATTGTAGGTGAATGTCCACAAGGAACAAATAAGTATGCTAAGCTATTAAAACCCAATGAATCAGAATGGCACTAGTTACAGCTAGGGAGAAGGGGGGATAAAGACTAGTTACACTTGAGAAACGACTGTTGTATCTAGCTCCATGGATCATCCCATCCTTTGGTCCCTTCCCTCTTCACAAAATCTACAATGGCCCGAACAGCCTCTTGTACCCTATTAGATAAAGCATGGTTTCCCCATTCTATTTTTTACTTTCTCGGCACCTCCCAATGCTCGACATAATTTGCAGGGAAGCATATAACATTAGTATGATATCGTATTGGATGCGTGTTTGCTACATTTAGGTTTGTTTTCACCTATCTACCAGTGCCACCTTATCAACGTATTCTGGGACATATTCATCCCCCATCGAAAAAATAACCTGCAGAGAATATAAAAGGGATAACAACATTCAGGAACCAAAGCATAATTTGCAGGACCTATTGATAGTTGAGGACTTGAGGCTGAAACTACGTCATGAGAAAGAACAGCTTCTTCTACATCTGCAGAATACAACTATATACAAATATCATAGTGATGCAGAGAACATATTTTAGGATTTTGTTTTCCATTTAATGAGTGCAATTCAAAATGATATGAATAGTTTTGATGCTGAACTTTCTTATACCCTTACACATCAGGATCGCTTTTTGTCCTAATGTAGCTTTTACCTTCTTAGCTCCCTGAGTTATCTTTTATTAGCTTGCTTGAATGGGTTGGAAGTGAAGCTACAAAATCAAGTTGTGGATTTCAGGTCCCTAGACTTTCAAAACGTCATCTAAGTCCAAAATGCCGAAAATACTCCTCACGCAGATGATGTGACTCCTTACAAGCCACAGTTTGCCATCACTCTGTCTCATCCCCATCCTCTGTTTGGCATGGATAGTGATGGGATTGTTGCGGGACAGAAATAACATAATGAAGCATGCCTCATCAATAGTTCGAGGTATTTTTGGAATTTCAAACCTAGGTGACACGTTTATAAAGTTGAAGGATCTAAGCTGTAATTTGAGTGTTAGGAGATTTGGATGACACCTCTAGGCAAGTTTAGGGATAGCAGATGCACTTGATATAGCCCTGTACTATATTGTCCTTCCATTTTTGTTTATGTTTCCTTTCATTTCCTTTCAAGTTTTGTCACACCCGATTTTATGATTAAAACCGAATGACCCTTTATGTATGCCCAGGAACAAGTTTCATACATAAAGTGACTTCATTAATGGCAATTAGAACAATGTCTCGAATAACTAACTATTACAAGAATAGACTAAGAGTCTTATCAAATTACAAACCAAACAGCGGAAACGAACGAAAGCTTCTGGGCTCCACAGGCAGTTGACCGAATAGCTCGCCTAGACGTCGGCTCCAGGATCTTCAAAGTTCTTCCAAGGTTCTCCCTCTACTGAGCAGCAATTATAAAGGCAAGGTTGAGTACGGATATACTCAGCAAGTGTGGGAAGCATATGACATGTGGCAATTATCAAGGGACAGACAATATAGGTTTTAATTGCATAAAAGCACATATTAGAGACACACACTTCCTATTAAGCACCTAATTACTAAGTGAAAGCTCCCGTGCCTATGAACAGTAAAATGAGTAACAGAGTTAGATCACAGTCTCCCACTGTGATTAACCAATACAACCCAATACCAATACCAGCACTAATTCCCGCTAATCATGTGAGGGTCCATGCAATGCTCATGACCGTGAGCACGGCTGTCAAGACAGTTTTACACTCTGCAGAGGTTGTACAAATTTCCCCACGAGTAGTGAATTCATCTCCTGTTGCCAGGTGATTAAAAGAATCTCCATTATGCCCGTGCCGTCGCACTCGCACACTTCCTTTGGTGTGAGGGCCAAGAGATCACTACAAGGCTTTTCTATGACTTCCGCCAGCTTGTACGTGCCCACTAAGGTTTCACCCGTCGGGCACTGACCGGAACCCGAGAGGCCCCCTCTTGTGCCGAATGGTTCCCGGGAGTAACCCTCCCTTCCCCACACATCTCGCTCCAGGCGGATCCAGGAGTAACCCGCTTTCCCCGCTCCACCAGCTGGCACGTACAAAACTGATTTCCATCACTTACTACGCCAGGCCGCGCCCATTCTTGGCATCGTGGCTGTACGGAGATACATGGGTGGTCGCTCCACGAACCGGTCCTTAGATTTGAGAAGATAACTTACCCAGGAACAATGCCAGTAACCCTGCACACAGTCCTACACCAACCATATCGTCCCAAATCATCACTATCAAGTTGCTATTAATCTCCCATTAATCCTCGTGCAGCATGTATAATGATCCATTTAACACACCCAACCCGACAGTAGCAGTCTAAGCATGTGATCTACCCAACATTAAAGTAAACTAAGGTGACAAAGCATAATGTGGAAAGCTAGCAATTTCTACTAATAGGTACGCAGTCTATTTGACACCAGCATGCAATCTACGAGATAGATATTTTGAAAATAGGCGCAAGATGGTCAAGGACACTTGCCTTGCTGCTCTTGAGAGTAGAAGTCGGCGGCCTCGAACTCTTGTTGCTGGAAGTCTTCGACGAACTGCACCTTCGGGACGAAGTCGCCTAACGCACAAGAACACAAACAATCAACCAATGCAACCAAAACAGAACAAAATCAGTATGATGTTGTCATGAATGCATAGGTTATTCTGTTACGATCGTTTTGATATATTATTTGCTTAAATCGGAGTTACGGATCAAAAGTTATAGCATTTATAAGGTCCAAGGGCTATTCTGTAATTTACAATTTTATTGGAGGACTAAATTGTAATTATCAAAAAGTTCAGGGGCTAAAATGAAATTTTGTCATTTCGGTAGGGACTAATTTGTAATTAAAATTTATTATAGGGGCTTTTCTGTAAAAGTGCCATAATTACTTATTAATTAATTAATATTATTAATTATTAAATAACTATTAATTAATTATTATAAACTAATTATTAAATAATTATTTTGATTAATTTTCTTTTTTTTTCTTTTTTTTCAGATTATTGATTATATTATTATAAAAAAAATCCGAAATTAATTAACCTAATATCTAATTAATTTTAATTAAATCGGTATGCTGACGTCATGCTGAGGTCGTGCTGACGCAATAAGAAATCTAATTTATTTTTAATTATAATTCAGGAATTAATCTGGGCCGTTGATTTTTTAATTTAACGGATCTGATTATTTGGGTGACGTGGCGCAACGTGGGTTGTCAGATCTGGATCGGATGGATGGGTTTATTTGGCGACGTGGCTCACTGTGGACGCTTGGATTTAGATCGGGCGGCTGTGATTTAAATTGGGGGGTGGTTTGACGTGAACCGTCCGATCTAAATCGGACGGCCGAGGCTAGGCTCAGCCGGCCGACCGGTGCGGCTGGAGGCCGACGCG